>CABEEJ010001025.1:25446-38149 GCA_901482245.1 Timema douglasi | reverse complement strand
GAGGCCTTGGATCGGTGGGTACGTCGTAGTGGGGAGAGGCCTTGGATCGGTGGGTACGTCGTAGTGGGGGGAGGCCTTGGATCGGTGGGTACGTCGTAGTGGGGGGAGGCCTTGGATCGGCGGGTACGTCGTAGTAGAGGGGGCCGCCTTGGAGCGGTGGGTACGTCGTAGCAGAGGGGGCCGCCTTGGAGCGGTGGGTACTAAATCAGCTGTCCCGTGCAGTACAATGTCACATCAACGCAGGAACGGGTACAAACCCAACTGCCCATAAATGGATTTTCTCGAGCAGTCCACGCACAAAAGTGTTGCTTTTGGTTTTGATACTTCCCGTAACCACGGTATTGTGTCTTGCTTGAATCCAGTACGGTAACAGAAGTGAAGAGAGAAGGCGGAGTGCGAGGAAGAGGGGTCCGTCTCGGAAGGCCGGAAGTGGGCAGTACGGGGCAGCCATAATAATGAGCGAGCTAGCTCGCATCCTTCACGCTGGTAATAATGCGTGAGTAAACAAAGGAAGTTGGGAAGTCAGGAAACCTTGAACTGGGAGGAAAACATTAGATGAGTCTTATATATATATAAAAAAACGGCTTGTTTTCGCAGCCCCTTTGTTCGATTCCGAACTATGTTAAATGTTAGGGTGCGGCAAAAAGGAGCGCAAGTAATTTTACAGTTTTTCATAGCACTATATTTCTTTTTGTCCAAAATAAAATCAAACATTTCTCCAGTAGGAACATTTGAGTTTAGTTGTCTGCACATGCTGATATCAGATCTTGAATATTTGTCAAGGATGTCCGGGAATTTTGTTATAACTTTTTAAATAAGAGAAAAAGTTTGACAAAATCCCAGTAAACTTTTGACAGATATTCAAAATCTGATGATATCAGCATGTGCAAAAAAAACTAAAACTCGATGTTGCTGGTAGAGAAAAACTTCATTTTGGCCAAAAAATGACAATTCTATTTAAAAAAACGTAAAAACACTTGTGCACCCTTTTGCACGTCCGTGAAGTTGGCCCCCCACTTTTAAAAATTCAATTTTTTATAATTGCAATCGTTTGTTCTTCGTTTGTTCCGCAAACATTTTCGTTTGTTCCGTTTTGATAGGCCCACAAATGATACGTTTACATTGAAGGGCTAACGGTAGTCCCCACTCCCACCCCACTTTTCGAAGGTGATATTTTTATGATTGCGATCGCTTGTTCCTCATGCTTTCGAGATTGTTCAATAGTTACTTTTTTTTGTCCCGTTTTGATACGCCCACAAATGATATTTACACAAGCTCACGTCCCATTTGTGCAAGAACGAATGTGGAACAAACGAAATTTTTTGCGGATAAATCCGGAACAAACGAAGAACAAATGATTGCGATCATAAAAACTTGAATTTTTACAAGTGGGGGGCTACCGTGAAGTTGCCCCCCCACCCCAATATAAAAATATCATTCGTGGGCCTATCAAAACGGAACAAACTAAAATATTTTGCGGAACAATCCGGAACAAACGAAGAACAAACGATTGCGATCATAAAAACTTGAATTTTTACAAGTGGGGGGCTACCGTGAAGTTGGCCTCCCCAATGTAAACATATCATTTGTGGGCCTATCAAAACGGAACAAACGATTGCAATTATAAAAAATTGAATTTTTAAAAGTGGGGGGGCCAACTTCACGGACGTCTCTTTTGCCGCACCTTAATACTAGTTTATGGATCCCTACGCTCTAACCCAACCCTTGTTGTAAGTCTGTACATCGGGTATTAAACGTGCTAGCAATCCGTCTGTTTTTCCCAAGTTAACAAAAGTTTTGAAAGGCCAAACTGTCTTAACACTAAATTATATCAGGAAATGACACAAGCTTAACTAAAAACAGAAACTAATAGGCCTAGGCCAACGCACACACCAGTTCCTCCGGTCAAAAATGTTAAGCACAAAGTAAAAATCCGATCAACAATAAAAGCACCGCCCCAGAATCAAACCGGGGGTCCTTTGAAAGAACCGTTGTCCAGTCAGGGCGATTTTTTTCTAAGCATCACGTCTTTACCATTTCTGGTTGTACTCATTTTAACTTCGCTTATATGTTAATGAGAAAGGTTGAGTTTAAAGTAAGCGAACCTACATTTTCGTGGAGGGAGAGTGGAAAACCATTTAGTAATAGCCACCAGTCAGTACTCCCGACCGGGATTTTAACCCCTATCTTCTAGTCTATTGCGAGAGGTACGCCCTAGACCATGTCAGCGTGAACTGGCGAGGACCTCCGTTCATCATTTTGCCACAAGGGACACACAAGAGGATGAAGGCAATAAAAAGTGTCCGTGGCGGGATGACAAACAGTCGCCGGTGGCGGGAATGTCGAGGCCAGAACACGTAGTTTTTTTCATGCGAGCTACACCAGCCAGCGGAGGAGGGCAGGCAGGAGGCACCATGCAGCTCATCTATTTCCGTCCTGCTAGACGCTTGCCTGCCTGTCTGTCTGTAGCACGCGCTTTTACGAGGTTACGGCGGTAGTGGCAGACACCCGAATGCACACTTACAACTCCACTACGCGTCTCTTTACTATCTTGAATGAGGGACTTTGAGGGAGATTTCAGATACTTCCTTCAGCTGGCACATGCGAGGGTGGGTGCACATTTAGTGCAGGTAAACATTAGGGTGAAAGTGCAGGGGACTTTGAGGGAGACTTCAGATACTTCCTTCAGCTGGCACATGCGAGGGTGGGTGCACATTTAATGCAGGTAAACAGGGTGAAAGTGCAAGGGATTGAGGGAGACTTCAGATACTTCCTTCAGCTTGGCACATGCGAGGGTGGGTGCACATTTAGTGCAGGTAAACAGGGTGAAAGTGCAAGGGATTGAGGGAGACTTCAGATACTTCCTTTGCAAGAGGTGCACATTATGTGTAGACATAAGGGTGGACGTTCATATTTAGATTGTATACGTAGGGATGTAGGTAACGCGAGCAACACCTTTTTGGACAAAATCAATAAAATATTGCTCCAATAGTAACAGAGTTTAATTTTCTTCACATGGTGGTATCAACAGCTATTTGAGTATCTGCCGTGAGCCTTGCAACATTATATAACAAACTTTTAAATTAAGAGTAAAAGTTTGTCATTAAATTCTAAGGCACCCTTGACAGATATTCAAAAACTGTTGATTTCAACATGTAAAGAAAAGCTCTATGTTTCTACTGGAACAATATTCTATTTTAAGAGAAAACATGTTTTGCTATAAGAACTGCATAAACACTTCCCTTTCCTCGCGTCCCTTACATGGTCCCAACAACATTTAAACATTATGTATATTATAAGATGCCTGATCGTCTTTCAGCAATAAAATACCTCACATGTCCTTAAAACCCATCCTCTGTACTCGGCAATGTTGCTTAACATTTTCACCGGGACGAAGCCCCATGATTTGAAATCAAAATTGGATTTAATTAATAACAATTGGATTTAGTATAAAAGGTTTGTAAATAATGGGTTAGAAATGGCAATAAACTTAAATTTTAAAATTAGAGTATCCAACGAAGCTGTTCTAATATAATAATGCAAGAGGAATATTAAGGATGGGATACTTGAATCAGATCGTGGTAGTAGACGATAATATTTTATAAAGATTGTAAAAGAGTTGGTTCAGGATAGAATGGTTTTGATATGGTTACCTCGTATTTAAATCAATAAATTAACCATTGCTCGCATTTAAAAGAGTAAAGTATTAGATTCCATTAAAAAAAAATTAGATTTTTTTATCATGATTATTGATAATAATCATCCAACGTAACCGAATAAAATTACGTGTTTAAGGCCCTTCCTGTTAAAAATGGAACTAAGGTGCTATTCTAATCGAACAAACGTTTATTGTACGCTGAATGGAATTGTCCGACAGAACAAACGGGGGAGGATTAAAATACAAATGACAATACAATATGTCGTGACCTCATTAAATTACACTAGCTACTAGTTACCTTTAAGTTCTCAAGCATTTTAGGTATCAATGATAATCAAAATATAGTTTTAAACTTTCCATAGTGGAAAATTTAAAACTGTTAAAACTATAATTTACAAATTTTACTAATAAAAAGACACATGGCTGACTCACACACTGACAATGTTTACCCACTTCCAGATGAGCTATAAACTTGAAAGTTGGCAAACTTATAGCTTTTAGCCTGTAACCGACGGGAAAATTCCGAAAGGGTTTTAAAAAAAAATAATTAAACCCCGAAAAAAAATTCAAAATGGCGGAGCAACTTTAAAGTAGGTGCGGACCTTTCTTTGGTGGGTATCTTGTGACTAAGCGGTAAGACCGATCCAAAAACTGCTCAGGAATTACATTTAGTTTACATTCACTTGCAAAGAAAACCCACTGGGGGGGTTTGGGGCGTAGCGCCCAACGAGCAAAGTGAGTCTATATATAAGGCCAGAGAGAATAGTTGTGTGTTCATTCCCGTAAACACAAACTCTTGACATTTAAACCAGGCGCAACATCTGGGCTAACTAAACGAGGCGTTGAGCCACAGGCTCGTGAGTGGATAACAATGGCGGGACCTAAGGTGATGTAGGGGACGAGAGATAAGGCCCAGGTTTTTCCAGTTTTTATAGAGAAACTCTTTTGGGCCGAAATAATGCTTCAGTAATAACAAAGAGTTTTTCTTCACATGTTGATATCTGTAATTAGCGTAGCGGCATTAGATAACCCAACTAATTAAATTAAGTAAAAAAAATTGTCATTAAATCCCAGGACACCCTTGACCTATATTTAAGAACTGATGCGGCCAACATGTGTAGAAAATTAAAACTCTATATTTATATTGGAGCAATATTTGATTTATTTTGACAAAAGGAAAAGTGGGAATGTGTTTATACGATATCTCGTCTCGAAACCAACTCACATTATTAAACATGCAGGTAATTGTTCATTATTTCCCTCCATTAATGAAGAACAAAGGGATGTCGGTAGTTGAGCGAGGTGATGTTTGTCTCGTGGATTACCTTGACGAGTGCAGAGCGAGCGCACTGCCCCACAGAGAGTTGAAAGCCCGCGCCAAGGTGAGGTTAGCGAGGCCGTGAAGGGCGGGCGGACAGGCGGGCCCCGCTAACTAGTTCCACCGTGCATTATAATATGTATACAGCTCGCTCGGACTTACCGGCTACACCGACTGCTACCTTCGCTTGGCGATACTCGGCGCACGTTGCTTTTGTGGAAACTGGGGGGGGGAGTACCCATAGATAGTGTTTTCAACCTCTTTACTTAAGACAACATGAGCAGAAAATTTAGAAAATAAATTTATATCTATTATTATTATTAGCACCGCGTCTTACTACCCGTTCGGGCTATACGCAATTACGCTCATGTGTAATGGAAGGGTGATTGTGAGATGAAATGAAGGACCTAGTTTAACGTGGAATCCGAACCACGGTGGAGGCCTGGCATTCCCCACATTCACAAGATGTCTTGTCAGAGGTGAAGGAAGGGTTTGGTAATCGGATAAATCTTTGCCGGGACCGAGGATTGAACCCCGGCCGCCAGTACAGAAGTCTGACACCTTACACCTAGACCGCCAGGTCACCTCCTATCTAAAAATCATCATTTCCATGACTAAAAAAAATCCTTTGATTTTTTTTTAATATTTTAAGAACATTTAAAAAAATTACTCGATGGCCTAGACGTCAAGTTCATCTGGCTTGATGATGGCGGGAAGTTCAAGAGTTCGTATCCAGACAGTTGTAACGAAACATTTCCCCTAAATGTCTCTACTCTGCAAAGCGAACCGGTCAAGCCTGGGTGGTTGGTAGGCCCTAAAGGGTGGTAAGATGTGGTGTAAAGGGTTTGCCACCTCAAGGTTGTTTCATGGCGACGGTTCATAGTCAGCAGCAGCTTTGTTTGGTCCGTGACATCCGTTTCGGAGGGACAATTTAAGAATGGGACGTGGTGGCGTGTGAAGAAGGAATTGATTGAAAATATGTATTTGTATCACGTCTTATGTTCGGGCTATTTCAATACTGGGTTAGTGATGGAAAGGTAAAAGTTAGCAGAAATGTATCTGTATTTACGGCTAGGAAGTGTGGAAGAAAATGCAGTAAAATCCACCTTCAGTGCGAGCGACAGGAAACCCCAAAATTCCTTTTCACCGGATATCCAATTTCAAGAGTGATGATCCCATGCGATCACTGATCCGAGGCTAGAAGGCGTTTGTCATGATTATGCTCGGAAATAATTATAACCACAAAGGTTTGGTTTATCATTAAAATTCTGGCTTTTTCCAGTTTTTCTTGATGAATGGCAATTTGTTGGTTTATTAAGTCCATTAGATATTTTCTAAAACCATGCTAACAGCTACTAAATATAAAGTTATTTTTCCATTTTAGGTGTTATTCGTACCCCTGTTTAAATGTGTTTTATAACAAACACTGTGTACAACTATCTTATGAAGACTGCCAAACCTAAGCAATATCGAAACATAAGTCATTTAAATTCTCCTACATTAAAAAATTCCTAGAATTTCCGGATATTCTCTGATATACTATGAGATTAATCAGTTTAGAAAAATGACCCCTGGACGTGGGAATCGAGCCCGGGAACCTTAGAGTGTCAATACTTTATCACTTGAGCTATCCGGGATTCATCCCATCTTCAGTGGCGCTCTAAGCCAAGGGTCGCCTGTTCCTCCCTAGGTCCAATAATAATTTTTCAAAATGTACTAATAAGGGACTTGATATGGCTTATAACCTTCTGAACGTTTAATAACGTAGAAGCTTTGACACACTTAAGTAGAGGATCATTATGTTGATTCAATCAAATTATTTAAATGAGTTTAAGTAATTATTTGAAATTCGTAAAAGTAGTCTATTACACATTTGTATATCGTAATCAGCTGTACTCTATTCTTCCAAAAATACTCAAGTAAAAGTAGTTGGGTCCCCTGTTCTTATTTTAGTTATATATATATATAATTAGCACCGCGTCTTACTAACCGTTCGGGTTATACGCTTTAAGTACTAATTACTCTAATGGATTAGGAATTTGGGAGGTTTAATTAAAGAAGGTGAACCCGCATTTGCGTGGAGGGAGAGTGTAAAACCATTTAGGAAACACCACCCGTTCACCCGACCGAGATTCGAACCTCGATCTGCCCGTACTCAGCGGTCGAGCTCAACACAATAAGCGCATTAGCCAACTACACCACCGAGGCGGGTCTTATTTTAGTTGCTCCTTTTTTTTAATCTTCAGATATAGGCTAATGCACAATATTGGTATGTTCAACGTGTTATTTTAATACAAAATATTTTCCAATCAGTCTTTTCAGCGCATGATTTAGAACATTCAATCCTCATTCGACATCCATAATACATCTATGACCATATCGGGAATGGAACTCAGGACACCTAGCCTGGTTGAAACACGCACTACCAACTGTGGTATTTATACTAGGTGATTCGAGCCCCAACTTGATTATAACTAACGGTGACAGTATGAGTGTAATAATCCTTACACCAATCGACCGCCTGGTTAGGGTAGCTAACGGTGACAGTATGAGTAATAATCCTTAGACCAATCGACCGCCTGGTTAGGGTAGCGGGATTAATTATTCAGTCTAAAGTAAATGAATGGTTGGTATTTTTGGGGTTGCACATAAAATATACTTTGAGACATTTAATATTGTCTCGGCAATCGCAACACAATCCAGTCTATTTAACTATACGAACGAAGAAGTGTATTATTAATTATGATGTGAATGATAAGAGCTGACAACTCTTCAGTGTTCAACGTCACAACTGTCTACGAGTGACACGCTCTTCAAAACCGGGTACGGTGCAAATCAAGATGAACACTCTGCAAATTAAAAACACCACCATATATATATATATATACCCAAATAAACCTGAACTATTCTTTTAATATATAAAATATGAACTCATTTAAAATAAAAGTTTCTTACATGACAACTTTTTCGCGTTTTCCTATAAACATTTTAAGTATGAACGTTATTGATTTTTTTCCAAATCCTGTATATGATATATTTTGTATTTCAAACTTTGCAGGTGATATTTTTTACCACAATTATTATAACCCCCATAAAATTACTGTGTTTCGCACACTAGTGGAAATATACTTATGGCGTTATATTTATATGGAGACACTTGAAGCTGAGAGACAATGTTAATTTTCATAATTGTAAAGGGGGGGGGGGGGTTGTTTAAAAGGTTGTTTTAGTATATATTTATTTCACCAAATTCATCAGTGAATGTTGTATAATAAATTATAGGTGCTTATGTCGAAATAATTGTGTTAGTTTTTGAGTTACATAAGGGAAACTCTAATGGTTAGAGGGGGAGGTAAATAGCGTTAAAGGGGAAACCACTGAGATAGAAAGTGTCTATAAGAGCATCTACTACAATTTAAGAGATAAATGACCTATTGTTATTTATTAATTGGTCCATAAATTAAAAAAGGTATTGTACATATATTTTTGATATTTAGGTATTTTAGTAAATATTCATCACACGAAACAATGTAGCTTGACATATATTAAAATTCGCATAAATAGTAAGGTATATCTCACAATGTCTAATAATAGTTTGACCCAGGCTAACTGTCGAGAATTAACATCTACAACGATGATTATGCCACATTTTAAAATCTCCTAGCCATAAAATATTGATAAATGATAACATCCATCACTAACATTTTGATGAGTATGAAGATGAAAATGCCCAGTTCACTTGTATAATTCGAACATTAACCTGTGGGTGAAATGCGAGCTTAGTTCAGTGGTTTCCAACCTTTTCCGGGTTTGAAATCAATTTGTCTTTAAAGAGACCACCGCGACCCCTTTATGGCCTGCAGGTATTAATATCCTGGTTTTTAAATTATAATTTTCTAACTTACTAATCAGGGCTATACGTACATTAGCACCGCATCTTACTACCCGTTTGAGTTATAAACATGTGTACTAATTTCGCTAATATGTTAGGGATAAAGAAGGTTGAATTTAGATTAAGTGTGCCCGAAGTTACGTAAAGGGAGAGTGGAAAATTATTTAGGGAAAAACCATTCCAGTACCCTCAGTCATAATATGAATCCTGACCCCACCAGTTAAACTAAACTAGCGTGCCGAAAACCCACGTGTTTGATTTAATTCCCATACACAATATTATGCTCTATTATTTATCTGAATGCAACTAAGATGTTTAAAAAGTGAATCAACGAGCCCAGTGGGTATTTTAAAAGCTATAATAGCGCCACTCGCCTAAACACGAGACTCGTACAGCAAACTAAGTCCGTAAGCAACTGCCCGAGTTAAGTAACTAAAAGAAACCTAATTAGTAGTTATAAACTGTTTTTACTGTATTTTAATTTTGCACCTTCCTCGAGTAATAATCACTTTAAAAAGTAAATATAACTATAATCTCAATAAGCAATGTGCAACCCGACATTGCCATGACCCAGAATGGGGTCGCGACTCCCAGGTTGTATACCATTGGTCTAGTGACTTAAGTTTACTAAGCCATAAGCACGAGAAATTGTATTGTATTTAAGCTATCACTGAAAAGCTGACCTGTCGATCTTCCTGAGTGGCGAGTGGAATTTGTACCCTCTTGACATAGCCACGCTAATCTGCGAAACAGGGGAAGTATAGTCGTGGGGGGGGGNGGGGGGGGGGGGGTGTAAGAACTGTCAGACGAGGCCAGATTTCACGTTGAATGAGATAAGATGCAACTCGCATTATAAAATCGCTTTAAATTCGGCAAGTAGGCAACGTCGTTAAGTAAACTACCCTAATTTTAGGGTTGGACATTTCAAAAACCTCTATGGGGAACACTATCAAAACCTTATATCAAGTTTCAGCCTGATCGATGAAATGGTTTAGGCTCAATGCAGACAGGCAGCATTGCAAACATCACTTCTTGTTTGGGGGGAGGAGGGGGTGGGGCGCATAAAACTATATTTATCAAAATTTCAAGTGTTTTTTTTATGATAACAATAATTCCTCTACCTTAGGGGTGAGAGAAAATAAAAATTATTCGAACAAATTAAATCAAAAGTTTTTTTAGAAGTATTTTGACTAGCAATTAACGATGTTATTTTGTAAACTAGAACAATAAGTCGGTAAATGCACGCTATTGCTCGGCCAGTAAGTTATTGACATATTGCCGGCTTTCCACGAATGTAAAGCTCAAAATATACAAAACGATGTTACCGGTAGCTCTCTATGGATGTGTAACGTGGGTCTCTTAACTTACAAAACTTGTAGAAAACAACTCAAAAGTTGTTCTAAAACAAGGTGGTTATGAAGCTATTTGGTCCAAAAGGATATGAGGCTACTGGAGTGTTGAGGTTACATAATGAAGAGTTACATATCCTGTATATAGGATGTAATGAAGTGTATTGGATATAACTAGATCAAGTTAGGGATAGGGTGTAATGAGGGAAACTATAGAAATAGCTCACGATAGAACGATAGCGATAGGTGGTGTACTTTTGGAAGGGCGACAATGAAGTTTCTTAGTTCCTAATGCCATAGAGCAAATAAGTGAATACTCCTCCCCCTCATCAGTCCACTTCTCAATTTGAAATTTTAAGACCTATTTGGTTATCTTAAATGGTCTAAGTGCCTATCAAATTTCAACATAACCACATCAAATTTTTTTGGACTACATTAAGTTATTTAAAATTTCATAATGTTCAGACTTAATTCGGATATCTGGGAAGGTCCATTAACATAAATGTATAGTTACAATTTTCTACTTACTCAAAAATTGTTTGTTTTTAATATTGACTTGGGAAATGTTCAGGGGATCTTCCCTCTCCATTTTAAAATTTAAGAACTATGAACTTTATAGAGTTTTGTGATGGTACTTATACCCGCCTGACACTGTGTGAAGTATAGTTTATTCTTATAGTTTTGTAAATTTAAGCCCCATCACTACCTCTCTACCTAATTTCTCTAATTCCAACTTAGAATCTCTAATGTTAATACTTATTTGGTCATCTGGAGTTGTACTTCTACCTGCATTCCAAATTTAAATTTTCTATCATCCCTAAAGGTTTTGTACGCCCCTTTCCCCCCCTTATTTCCTGAATCCCATCCATTTAAACTTTTAAAAATTTACAGATTTTTATAATTATTCTGAGTGGTATCTTTACTGGCCTGCTGAATATGTTTTCTACCACATTGAGAAGTAGTGGCTTCTAACAGTGTTGTAAATGTAGTACCCCTCCCAATCCCTTTTTCCGTTTCACTTTGAGAAGTTTCAAATTCAACGCTAAATTTGGTTATTTGGAGTTTTCCCTCTACCTCATCTCAAAAAGTTTATTCTGACTATAGCCCAATTTCCCATAATTCCATTTTAAAATTAAAATCGCGCTTATTATTTGGAGTGGTCCTTATGCTTGTGGAAATGTTGAGCCTCCACCCCTACCCTCCCCTCTTCACCCAGTTATATAAATTTCAGATTTTAAGATTCATTTGACTATTTTGGGGGTTACCTATATCTGCTTGCCAAATTTAAAAAAATTCTTGTCACACCCAAATGCTTCAAAAAAATCTGTATACCCCTTATATTACCTGAGGTCCCATTTAAAATGTTGAGACACTCGGCTATTTGGCAAGGTAGTTTTATTTACCTTTCTTCCGAGTTTCAGGTGTATACTACACTGAAAATTAGTTTTGTATTATTTTTGGAAAATGTAAAGCCCTAACCCCATTTTTCTAGCTACAGTTAAGGAATTTTAAATTTTAGGACAATTTGGCTACCGGTTATCTAGGGTTGTCTCACCTGACTGACGTGTAAATTTTCTACCAGTGATAAATAATTTATTTTAGTTTAGGAAGTTGCTCCCCCACACTTTTCTCCCAATAGTTCAAACACTATCAAAATTAGGGTGCAAATACAAATTAGGGGGTTGTGTTACCACAAAGCACTTCAAAAGGTGTTTAATATTTAGCATATTTTCTAGCCTTCAGGAGTTATATTATGTTGCCATAAAAATCCACTTCAGATAGCTTCTTGAATTGTTTATCATTTAGAAAAATTTTAGCCTCTCAACATTTGGGTAGTGGGCCCACAAAAACCACCCGTGAAATTATTGGCTGGCTACGACCTCAACTATTACACTACTTTCTTCAAATAAGAAAATAAAAAAAGAACATTTTATTTTACTAATGTGAGAAGGCAAACAGTCTTCAAAACAGACAATCTTCAGGTAACACATTTTGTTTCACTTTCCCTTGCCATCCTACCAATAATCCTCAATCTTTCTCTCTCTACAAGTTCTTCACTTATCTCTTGGGCTGAGAGCTTTTCAGGACAATAAGGACCTATCCACCAGTTCAAACTTTTCTTCAAATCTAGATGCAATTTCAAATCTCTCCTGAGGTAAACCGCACTCTTAATAATATATTATTTTTCATGTAGGGAAAAAGACAGAGTTTTGAAACATATGTGCGATGTGTAGATTTTTTATTTTGCGTAAGAAAGTGGTATGTAAAAATAAGCTACTTTCAATTATTTGAAGATTAGTAATTTGGTCTGCTGTATTCTTGACTTGGCCTGGCCTTCCCGTCCTTGTTTGTTTGAAAGATAAGTGCCCCCCCCCCCCCCCCCCCCCCCCCCCCCACCCTTTCTACGGCGCTTGTTTCCCCCCTCCCCCGCACCGGGCACCCACTTTTTCTTTTTATTTTTCACTTCCTTCTTTCCCCCCCTTTTT
>CABEEJ010001025.1:0-21515 GCA_901482245.1 Timema douglasi | reverse complement strand
GGGGGGGGGGGGAGCGTCCTCATGCGATTCGCAAAGATATAATCTACTCTGATATACGAGTTTAGCTTTCGTTTCCTGAGAATTTAAGATCAACCAAAATTTGAATTTATCGACCTTTCAGAGTGAAAAATTTCATGTTTTAGTTGGCCATTATAAGACATCCACAGTAAATGAAAGGTAACCGGTATAGAGGAGTACAATGGATCTTTATGATTCGGATGATGTAATTTATTTAACAAGGAAGGGAGTTCACGACAAAACATAACGAGAATTATATTTTCCTCTTCCACCTTTTTATTTCAGCCCAGGAACTTTATAACCCCAAATGGTTTCTGATGTTAAGGAATTTGTGCTCTGCTATTCTAGCATGGTGACCTGGTGGTCTAGGGGTAAGGTGTCAGACTTCTATGCTGGCAGCCGGGGTTCAATCCCCGTTCCCGGCATAAATTATCTGATTACCAAACCCTTCCTTCACCTCTGACAGGACATCTTGTGAATGTGAGGAATGCCAAGTCTCCACCGTGGTTCGGATTCCACGTTAAACTGTAAGTCCTCCATTTCATCTCACTATCACCCTACCATTACACATTAGCGTAAGTGCGTATAACCCGAACGGGTAGTAAGACGCGGTGCTAATAATAATAATAATATTCTAGCACCTTAACTAAAAGAAGATAGAAAAATCAGTGATAAAATTAATTACAAACGTGAAAAAAAGAAACTTCACCCCACTGCAAACCTCACCTCTCCTAGCCGAAATTAAAATATATATAATATACATTTTCCTGTCTCCGGATGCGTTTTACTAGACCATTTTCCACACAAGAATATTCATTATAAGTTACAAGCAAAGTCTATTCGTCAAGACGTCGAGAAATGGCATGGAGTGCGTCTTAAAAACGCTGATGCTCTTTGTTTCGACCTTTACTTTTGTGCATGCGCAGTGGAATGCGATCTCTGCAAAAGCCACTTTGTTCCGATGTCTGGTCTTGACCTTGCGGGACAAGAGGTTATACGGGACGGACCACCAAAGGGTTTTCAATCCTTCCTGTCAAAACGAATTAGCTTACACCGGTGGGAGTGAAATTTATAATAGAAAACAAAACCAGCTGTTAAAAAACGCGAGTTTAAAGATGTCACTAAAATACAATCATAATAAGAAAAGAGCCTTTTTATTTCGTATCTAATAAAAGACAGAGCTATAGGGCGCTATGACAAAGATTTAGGTTTGGTTCGTTTGGTTTCCCAGTGAATAAGTCAGTATTACAATTCCAGTCAGGTATAACAAAGAATTGTTGCTAAATTCTAAGCCATTCAAATGCACCCACGCATCCCTAGCCCATTAGAATAAATATAAGCATAGCTTGGACGGGTACTCACCGTGAATCATGGAATAGATGGGTAGGGAGAAAATACATGCAAACTAAATATACCATTAGACACTTACAAAAGTACGCCAACTATCCCTATATTGAGCTACTTTTATCCAGTCATTACACCATATCCCTATGTTGAGTTGGTTCTATCCAGTCCTCATTACACCCTATCTCTATAATGAGCTAGTTCTATCCAGTCCTCATTACACCCTATCCCTATATTGAGCTAGTTCTATCCAGTCAATCCCATTACGCCCTATCCCTATATTGAGCTAGTTCTATCCAGTCCATCCCATTACATCCTATCCCTATATTGAGCTAGTTCTATCCAGTCCATCCCATTACATCCTATCCCTATATTGAGTTAGTTCTATCCAGTCCATCCCATTACATCCTATCCCTATATTGAGCTAGTTCTATCCAGTCCATCCCATTACATCCTATCCCTATATTGAGTTAGTTCTAGCCAGTTCTCCTCATTACATCCTATCCCTATATTGAGTTAGTTATAGCCAGTTCTCCTCATTACATCCTATCCCTATATTGAGTTAGTTATAGCCAGTTCTCCTCATTACATCCTATCCCTATATTGAGTTAGTTATAGCCAGTTCTCCTCATTACATCCTATCCCTATATTGAGTTAGTTATAGCCAGTTCTCCTCATTACATCCTATCCCTATATTGAGTTAGTTATAGCCAGTTCTCCTCATTACATCCTATCCCTATATTGAGTTAGTTATAGCCAGTTCTCCTCATTACATCCTATCCCTATATTGAGTTAGTTATAGCCAGTTCTCCTCATTACATCCTATCCCTATATTGAGTTAGTTATAGCCAGTTCTCCTCATTACATCCTATCCCTATATTGAGTTAGTTATAGCCAGTTCTCCTCATTACATCCTATCCCTATATTGAGTTAGTTATAGCCAGTTCTCCTCATTACATCCTATCCCTATATTGAGTTAGTTATAGCCAGTTCTCCTCATTACATCCTATCCCTATATTGAGTTAGTTATAGCCAGTTCTCCTCATTACATCCTATCCCTATATTGAGTTAGTTATAGCCAGTTCTCCTCATTACATCCTATCCCTATATTGAGTTAGTTATAGCCAGTTCTCCTCATTACATCCTATCCCTATATTGAGTTAGTTATAGCCAGTTCTCCTCATTACATCCTATCCCTATATTGAGTTAGTTATAGCCAGTTCTCCTCATTACATCCTATCCCTATATTGAGTTAGTTATAGCCAGTTCTCCTCATTACATCCTATCCCTATATTGAGTTAGTTATAGCCAGTTCTCCTCATTACATCCTATCCCTATATTGAGTTAGTTATAGCCAGTTCTCCTCATTACATCCTATCCCTATATTGAGTTAGTTATAGCCAGTTCTCCTCATTACATCCTATCCCTATATTGAGTTAGTTATAGCCAGTTCTCCTCATTACATCCTATCCCTATATTGAGTTAGTTATAGCCAGTTCTCCTCATTACATCCTATCCCTATATTGAGTTAGTTCTATCCAGTCCATCCCATTACATCCTATCCCTATATTGAGTTAGTTCTATCCAGTCCATCCCATTACATCCTATCCCTATATTGAGTTAGTTCTATCCAGTCCATCCTATTACATCCTATCCCTATATTGAGCTAGTTCTATCCAGTCCTCATGTCTTATCTCTTTCAGGTCGACTATAATACTATCCTCACATCTGTGTCTATATCTTCCCATCAGGTTTGCCTGCCAATATCTTTAACACGGTTCCAGATTATCCCATTTCCGCCGCATATCCCACCCACCGTAATCTGTGAGCTACTCCCCTTTAAATTGATTTTTTATACTTATTCATTTATAAAAAATATTTGATTATCGCCTGTGTACATCTTGTAACGTTGTAACGAAATTATATTAACCCGACCATACATTTTTTATACATAAAAAAGTATACGAGCCCCTCATAAGGTATTTTCTATGCCAAATTTAATATAACAATCTGTTATAAAAATAATCGTCACGTTGAGTCATAATCAAAATAGTTAATACGTGGTTAATGCAGAGTACACACATACCAAAGTCGCCATTAACTTTTTAATTAGTTTTTCGTTACCTGAACACATTATACACACACACACAATAGTGCCGGAAAATTTAAGAGTACAATATGAAATAATTAAAATGACGAAAAATCTGATTTTCCTCATTTTAAGTCTTAATCAAACATAAATCGAGCATGTGGGAGAGGAGTGTTAAGATTTACCTAATGATAAAATATTATATCCATCCTACCTCACGGTAGTCATGTCCAAACATCTTTATTCATGACCCGAGATTTTGTTTCTTGATTTTTATTATGACCTGTGAAAGATATCCTGTTATTCAATCTCAAAGAACTTGCCCCCACCCCACCCTGTTCATTGGCTGTGACATGTCGCCGATATCGCGTGACAGACTCCCTGTACCTATGAACCCAGACTGTCGAGTGGTATCGATCGTGTACCTAATGGGGGGGATACATTTGACAGGCGATTGTCATAACGATGGTTCAGTCCTTATCGCAGACAGTAGGAGCTCCTCCATAAGTTAGAATATGTCTCTAATCGCAGTGCCAAATTAATGGATCGGTCCTTATTGGAGACAGCGGGAGCTCAAAAATATGCATCTCGTCACGAGTGCAACAATGATAGCGAGCGCTTCAAGAGTTAGATTGTTGCTCTCTTCAACTCCGGGGCCGTATAAAAAAAATTGGGGTCTAAGAGGTTTTTATTTATGCTTGTTGCAGCTGGTAGTAAGTCTCGCTGCAGGGGCTATCGGAAGTTTTTCTTTAGTGGTCGTACAGTCTGAGGCGTCTTTTTCGCAGGCTGGACGACCGTTCGAATGGGAAGATTTGGTCTCGAATCCCAGTTCGGTGTACCAGGTGTTTTTTTCTCTCTCTAAATGGTACTCTAAGGGCTACACTATCATTGCAAAAGTTTCTTATACATTAATTCTACCTTCATCTCTAAGTATTCCATAAATGTCAAGAGGTTATTAAGTTATTGATTTAATCGGTCCGCGTTGGGCGCCAATTATTGCGTTATTGAATTAATCGGTCCACGTTGGGCGTCAATTAATACGATACGGGTCGGCGATGGGCGCCGATTGAAGTGATAATGTTTAATTAGCTGATATTGTCCAGTGATCGAGCATAGCTTCTTATTGGGTAAAGAGAGCTACCATCACTTGCTTGTTTTTATTACTGCTAATATATTGACATCTGTTCTGAAAAACGCGAGATTCTCCATGGATGAAGTATTAAAAGGATATTTTACATACAAAATTTTAAAGAAAAATGCACTTCATCCATGACTTTAATATATGAGAGGGGTTCTCAAATCGGTTTCATTAAAAGGTCAAAGCCGAAATAGTGAGATGAGGCACTTTTGTCCTCGTTCCCGCATATTTAAAAAAACGCATTACAAAACTTTTGCAAACCAAGCGCGCCAGTCTTCCAATGCCCATACACAAGATACACTAATACACCCCCCCCCACCCTATCCCCAAGGTTTTTAGGTTCCATATCTTACTACCCGTCTGTGTTATCAGAATATTTGCTGCGCATACGTGGTTGGAAAGGTGGTAGGTGACAGCTTGGAAAAGTTACTATACATCAATTTGTCAAACCTTTTTGTTTCGACAAGACTATCTAATATGTTGAATTGTCACTTTTTGCTAATCAAAACTTTCACGAAAATATCATTTTAATTAGTTTTTATTTTTATAGATTTACCTTAATGAAACACGAACTTGTGAAAATAATAACCCTATTCTACGCTCACTCAGTAAATTAAAGTTGCGGGCCAGCCGAAACAAAGGTGGGTGATGACGTCAGTCTTCGCTTGGGTTCTTACGCTGTTTATAAAATAAAATAGTTTTATTTTGAGACCATCTCTTCTCTAAGCTATAAAATAAAATTGTTTTATTTGGGTGACCAGCTGTAACAATATAAAAGTGCGAGATACTTTTTAATTTATTATTTCATGTGCTACGTAAACACAACCATAAAAGAAAAACCATAATAATTTTATTATTCTATTTTGTTTTTTCAATAAGTTATAAAAACGCAAATTATATTTATCTTTAAGCTAGTATTATTAGAATTGTTTGATAACACTTTTTATTGATAATATAACATTACTGAACTTTTTTTTTGTAAAAGGTTGACAATAGTAATTCTCTATCAATGTTTTAAAATAAAACCTTCTGTTAGCAGTCCCCTACCCCCTAGGGATGAGGAAGTCAGCATTTAGAGGAAAATATAACTGGATTTGCGTGGAGGGCGAACGATTTGAAAAATATTCAGCTAGTATTCGAACTCCTTAGGTCATAGCTCCAACAAATCTACACGTTAGTGCTACCTCCTTATACGCACGCAGCTTCACACAAAAAAAATCATACATGTTTATCATCTGTTTTTCGACCTTCCGTGCGTCTAGCAAATGAAGGTTAGGTTTTGTTATGTTGGGTATTACTGTTATAATCAAAATCAGTCGGAGACCGGGCTTAAAAGCTTATCATGTTTTATAGTAAACCAAATGTGTCCAAATCCATAATTTTACGCTTTATTTATTCAATAAGATATCAAAACACTTTCGACAGGGTGTCATATTTGGTTTACCTTGCCATCGACTTTCTACCGGAGGCTGGTCAATGAATAGTAGTCCTGTGATATCTTTTTCATTGCTATTCTCTCCTCAGACCTTCCTCTATTAGATACCGTTTAATTAGTGCTGGGCATTCCAATCCGGTGTAGGGGAGGGGAACAAGAGCATGGAATAGCAAATATGAGTAGTTTCAGATAAATCTGCATTCCGCTTACTAAATCTGCTTACCATATTATATCCTTTTGAATCCAAATTGTAATCTAATAAAAAACAAAGCATCAGACTGCCCTTCCATGGTCTTACACTAGACACGCTACCTAGTGTGAACGAGGGTTTATTCTCGTACTATTCCAAAGCTATCAAGCGCTACGCTCTTGAGGGTGGGGGAGGGGGTGGGGGAGCAGAAGGATCGATAGTGCAGTCGAATCCTTACAGGCAGCACTGCGGTAGTGCTCAAGGCTAGCTTCCCCGACAAGATAAAGTAGGAACGCGGTAAAAAAAAAAAAGACAGTATCGTGACAAGTACAAGTTTATTCAAGTTACTAAAACAACCTAAAAATATTTATATTTCTATTAAGACACCCAGCTCCTCAGCCGTTATAACTGAAAAAGATACCTCAAATTTACAAATTACTTATTTTCCGCTTTGACAGAAATTTAGTCCATGCTAACAAATGAGCTGAAGTTTTCGGACATAAGCATCAACAGTATCCTACCAACCAGTAGGTCAAAATCGAACTGTACTCATTGTGAGAACACAAAATGTGTATTTATATAATGTTACATTAAGTTAAAAAAAACACTTTAATCATTTGAAATCTTTTATTTATTGATGTTTCTTTGCAGATATGCGAATAAGAATAGTATGTCGACGAAATTTTACAACAGTTGATGGATAGGCTACATGTCGGTTTAGGAGAGCCTGGATCAGCCCACCCCCGTTCCTTTCCGTTCGCCAATAATATCTTAATAATTATAATTTTTTTAAAAGTCTATTACTGTTTCTAGCCTGTGAACTGGGTCAATTTTTTTATTCAAGCCATATATTTTCCACTACCGACTTGCAAGGCCTGTCGTAGCTTCATCATATGCCTTATACTCTTAACTTAAAGATTATTACAGGCACAACACCCAGGTCCCCGCCGTTAATTTATCAATGTGTAAAGGTAAACTCGCATTTCACCAATAATAAATTTTGCAGCCATACTGAGAATAGAACCCGGGCCCCTTTGCTCAGTAGACAAGACAAGCGACTGACTAGGCTAAAATATCGGACTAATACCTATAAACAAATTCTCAAAATGTATTTATAAAGGGTTCTATCATGTTTTTTTAAGCATGTTGGACAAAATATTTTTCATAAGTGCGCATGTATCGGCAGAATTATCCCAGTGCTAGCGTGCTCGACAGACCCAGGAGGCCTTAGTTCGAATCTCACCGGTGAGGCAATCACTACGTTTTTCCTCTTTATTTATAGATACAAAAAAGTACCTTCTTTCCTGCTAGATGTATAGAAGCAACCTAACCTTGTCAGTGCGTACATATTAAGATATTTATAATTATAATTACTATTTTTAATTCATCTCGTCTAAGACAAGAGCACTAAAGATACATTTTTTAGCCGCGTATAGAATCGAACCCGGCTAACTTAGTCGAATAGGCATGCGGGGCAACCAACCGATCCAAGGTGTGGGACTTTTATTACGTCACTTTCCCTCCTTAATGTCCTCGTATGTGACAGAGGGGGGCCCCTACCAAACAGATGGCAACAACCAAATGTCGCTAGTAGACCAGACTTCAGACGACACAGGCGAAACTAGTTTTTACAGTGGCCGCTCTTTAACCATCGAGATTCTCCAAAATTACAACAAACTAGGCAGTAAAATAAAATAACGTCAAAAGTAGATCAATTATAAATTAGGTCTTATTTAATTCATCTTCAAGTGTAGTACAAACACGTGAGAGGACAAATATATAGCACAGCAGGATTCTAATGGGGGAAGAGAGAAAGAAATGCACAACAGGGTTCTGACGGGAAGAAACTTTTAAGAACATTAAAAAATATTTTCAGAAAAATGTTTAACAGTTATATTTAGTTTTATTAGTCAATAGGTATTTATATTAGTTTATCTATGAAAGTGACTTGATCACATTACTTAACGTATGAATATATGAAATTGTTACTGTTAGGAGTCAAAAGTTATCAAATTTTTAGTGGAGGACTAAGTATAAAAATGCAATGTATTAAAGCAGCCTTAGGTTGATACTACGCATTCTACTTACTACCCGTCCGAGCTAACCGCCTAAGGGTCGACACCCTATGTTTAATTTTAACGACTTTTCCCAGATTTTCGAGTCCAAAATAATATACATGTCATGTTGGTCCATCGCAATTTTAATTTTAAATCAAATCTTAAAATCCGATTTATTAGAAAAAAAAATGGGATTGTTCTAAGTTATTATAATATTACGTCATCGGGAGGGTCTTCAGATTCAAACGAGAGCCCCAAGGCCAGAATTGAACTTCAAAGGTTAAAAAAAATATATTCGAGCATATGATCTAATGTTTTGAGATACACAGATCGGGTGCGCCGTTTTACCGTGACACGTTCCAAGGCCACTCGGACTTGGGATCGAAATATACTCGAGCTGTATGTTTCACGTCCAGGGGCCAGCAAACCTAGCAAGGATCACAACCAGGTCATCCTTTATAGGTAGTGGAGGAGCAAGTGTCTGCCCCCACGTTCAAACTTTGTACAAGCTGACGCGCTCAGCTCTGACCCTACCCAATTCGATAATACAACGATTAATATAAACACAGTCCTAGTCCTATTTTCATAAGAATTGCCTTTTAAATATTTTTTTCTTTCTATTTTATTGGTATTGTTTCCCCTATCCCAACGACATATAGAGTCCACAGATTGCGGAAAGAGGATACGGCCTTTATGGCTACATCAAGTCTTCAAGTTGCGGTTAGAGGACACGACCTTTATGGCACATCAAGTCTTCAAGTTGCGGTTAGAGGACACGACCTTTAAGTCTTCAAGTTGCGGTTAGAGGACACGACCTTTATGGCACATCAAGTCTTCAAGTTGCGGATAGAGGACACGACCTTGATATATGAAGGGTACCTGCGAATATTTTGCATGGGAAGAATAAACTCAAGATGAGGAAAAGTTTTAACTAGTGTTTTTTTTCTTAACCAGATGCACTTAAATTTAATAATTCTTTTCCTAAGGTTAGTGTAATAATATAATTATGAAGTTCAGGCCAATATTAAATAATATAAGTGACTGGCCTTAAGAGAGCTAAGGTCATGTAGAAAAAAACTCGAGAGGCATAGGATATAATGAAGTGGACTGGATAGAACTAGCTCAAGGATTTAGATAGGGATAGGTGGCGTACTTTATTAATCACGGCAATTAATTTTAGTGAAAGTAGATAATAGTAACATTTCTAGTAGTCATATAACGGCGCTGTATATACAACATGGACTGATGGTTTCAAAAAACTCAAACTGGAGTTAACAGGGTTTCCAGCCAAACTGTATTTTAAAATTCCGTCTTTTTCAGAGCCAATTTTTAACTTTTTCAGTCACTATATACTCAAACATTGCTTTTTTAAGATCACAATTTTTTGCAATAATATATTTAGACACATTATGAAATTGTGACATTCTATGCACATCAACCTAAAGAAATGGGTTATTTGGTAGTGCAGTCTAAGTTAGATTTAAGTCAGATCATTGAGACATTAATAGATTGTCTCACACAAATACAACTTAACATTGTTGCGAGACGTATACTTTATTAAATTATTCTTCCTATAATTCTCACGCATGCACATAACCATCACTCAACTATGTCTAAAGATGAGCATTAGAGGCTGGGTTGGGAAAAAAACGGGTTATTTAAAAAACATTTGGGTTATTGTGGTTTATTTAATTATTTAAAGATGTTATGTATGTTATCTGATTAAACCAATAATTCAAAAATATTTAATATCCAGGATCCAGAGAAACCTATTTTAATTTGAATATAGTAAGGAAAGAAATAATAAGAGACAACAAAGGTAAACAATGACTCGACAAAGTGATTCTTCACAACAATACTGAATTTGTTTAATACCAAATACAAATCAAAGTATCATTATGCTTGGGTTTGAACCAAAAAGGTTTCCAACAGAATGACTAGCCATTTTCAAAAATTATATTTTGGATACAAATTAGTCTAAAGTGTTTTTGGGTTTTTAAGGTGTTTTTTAAATGAAACACAAAAAAGTTTTTTTGGGGCGGAATAAAATCACTAGTTGACTTTGAGATAAGCATGTTTAACAGGGACAGATGAGTTTAAAGATTCCCCGTTTAGATTAATTGAAAAAAGGTGTTATTTTTACTAGTAAGATAAAAGTTGCATTTTTTGTTGCGAAAATTCTAGAAACTTGATAAAATTCCACTTTTCCATGAGCAAGCAAATTCCGTTTTCCAGGTCGCTGGACAGCCTAGTAAAAAGAGCCAATCTTATCGACGATTAATCTGCATATTAGACAAGATAGCAATCGAATCATAAACATTATCAACGTGCGGGGTTTTCTGCAATCTTCACTCGACGAGATCAGTTAAGGTTTTTTTCCCCCCAAATTTTTGGATTGTATCTTTTTTTTTATTATGTTAAAAATTGTTTCACATGTGTCATTTCTAATGATTACTTAATTAGATTACAGAAAACAGTACCATGATCTCTTTCACACATTAAGTTGCTACGTTTAATTATGGGGGTTGAAAGGGGGGGGGGGCAATAATCATCTTTAGATAGCAAAGGATAAATTTGTGGTCATTTTTTATCCTGGCACCTATGTAAACTTTTTAGGGTGGATGGAAGGGAACGCGATAAAAGGCCAGTGTTTCCTGCAGGTTTTTTTTTTCCCAAAATAAAAAAAGTTGCATCAGTAAAAACCATACATAGTTTAATTTTCTTCACATGGTGATACCAACAGTTCCTGAATAGCTGTCAAGAGAATGGCGGCATTTTCTAACAAACTTTTTAAATGAAGAGAAAAAGTTTGTCATTAAATTACAGCATACTTTTGATAGAAATTTAAGACATTGTAATGATACAGTTTTGGACCCCTCTCATATATTTTAAGCCGTGGATGGATGATATTTTTATTTGCTAAACTATATATAAAATATTCTTTTAATACTAATTACTTCATCCATGGAAAATCACGAGCTTTTAGAAATATGGTTATAGAGTATAGCGCTTCAAAACTTTTTTAAATGATCAACTCCGTAAAAATTTAGCAAAATCTTGTGACTCGTTAGCTCCCTCTAACCAATAGGAAGCTAGCCTTCACAACACTTGTCGCCAGCAGTCTTTGTTTAGTTGGTTTTTAACACATGACAAGGGGTCCAAGAGGCAAGGGGTAGGTAATATATAAGCCGCTTGTGCGTGTGAATACACAGTGCCGGTAATATATTGAGAGCCAGTAGCTTAAACCCATAAGAGTACATTATATATATTTAGAGAATATAACATTACACAGTACACGGAACATGTAATTTCGTAGTAAAAATATCCGTAAATCATATTTAATATATATTCAGTAGAAACTGTGTAATCAGTTCAATAAAAACGTGTGCAACATTATAAGTATCAAATATACTCAGATTACATAACCACGAGCAAGTGCGCAGTAAGAAATTCTCGCGTCATCATCGCAAAACCCAACACCGTTATAGATACTGCTCATGCACAGTGTAATATCTCATAAATCCGTATGATCTTAATTGGCGCCGTATCGCGGGACATATATATATATATATATATGTACACACACACATATATATATAATCATAATTGGCACCCATTGTATAAATCTAAATATAAATTATATATCTTTATAACATTTTGATCCTACCCCCATGTGAAGAAAATTAAATTTTACGTTAGTAATGGAGCAATATTTTATTTATTGTGTGCAAAAAAAATGTTTTCCTATAAAAACTGCAAGAAATACTAGCTTTTCCTCGCGTTCCCTTCCATCCCACATTAAAAGGCATCCTCCTCAGCTCTCAATTTTTAAAAATATTTAGCCCCACCCCCTATGATAAGGCTAGTGAAACTTGAGATTTAAATAAAGGTAGATTGTGTAACCGTGTGAAGGTACAGTGGCCCCATGGCTTCTTTGGTGCTGACTGACAGCTAACGGCTTTGAAAAGTTACCAGACCAAATTATGTATCCCTACGCCGAACCATATGATCTGCAAAAACGTGTATTTAGCAGCTATCACTTCTGCTAGTCAAAATTTAGGTATATACCTAAATGATGACTGTCAGAAGTCGGCTTGAGAGCTGTCAGTCAGCATCAAAGAAGCCATGGGGCTATTGTAGTTACAGTTTAATAATTATCTTATCCGACATAATATAGGGAAAATAGTTTATCTGCGTCGAGTCATGTAGTTTGCAGCTGTTACTGTTGATAAATAATAAAGACCAATAAAATGACTTATTATTACCGCGTCTTACTACCCGTTCAGGTTATACGCAATTACGCTGATGTGTATGGTAGGGTGATTGTGTGATGAAATGGAGTACCTACAGTTTAACGTGGAATCCGAACCACGGAGGCGGCCTGACATTCCCCACATTCACAAGTTGTAATTAATACAAGTCTTGTCAAAGGTGAAGGAAGGTTTTGGTAATCAGATAAATCTGTGCCGGGGCCGAGAATCAAATCCCGGAGCCCCAGCACTAAAGCCCGACACCTTACCCCTAAACCGCCAGGTCACTGTTCATAACACTAATAAGTAATAATATAGTATAATGTTAATTTTAGACTGAGCTGTCTGTTAGGTAAAGTCAACATAATTTGTGCCCAAGGGATCATACCAGTGGTGTGGCATGGCGTTTTGTCAGGATAAGCAGAACATGTTAATACCTAATTAGTCTATCCCCCTTCTCATTCGACCAATCACACAAAGGATCTGTTCTACATCTCACATGGCAAATGTATCACAGTATATACCTGATCATGTTTGACTGATGAGAACATATTACAGGCTTACCTTGAAAACCCTCCATGCCAAGCTCTTAGATTAACTAAAACAGTATTTATTAAAATCATGTCGCCTAATCACAATATCTCCGGGTTTTTTTTAAATACAGGAAGACACCCCTTTTAGTTTTATTTAGACTATAACGGTAACACATTTCTTTAATTTGATTCTAAGATGTTGTGAGAATATATAGATTTTTAATATCCAAGCAATATACTTGCATACTTCCCAAGAATTAAACTAGAGAAACTAAAAAAACAGTTTAAAATCCTTGTAACACAACCATGCCGTGTGCGCTGCACCAACCTCGTGTTCAAAACACCGCACGTCAAAAAAAACCTTCCCCTGAAATTACAGTTTAGTTTGTTTGACGGGTGGCCGGATCGATAAGAAACAGGCGGCGCTGGAAGGTCGGTCACGTGACTTTGAGACAGCCCCACGCGAGGGTTGATCGAGCCGCGAGGCATCACGTGCCGCGCGACACTAGCGCCTGGGCGGACAAATACTGGACTAGCTCCCATTCATGAGAACATTTTTTACTTTACTAGTGAAAAAAAAGAGGTGTTGAATGGATGTTTAAAATTTTTGTGAGCCATTTAAAGAGAGAAAAAATGCCTTTTTAAAATGGAATTCTTGCTTTTGTTATAAATAGGGTTTCTAGAAATCATGTCTGTCCCCAAACAAATGGGCACATGTAAATTCTCTTATTTTAACTGTCACACTTTTTGGTGTCCAGCTAAACCTTATTTTAAAATTCCTTGGCCACTTTGGTCAAAGTGTTGCCTTTTTTTTAACGAATACGTAGAGATCTAATAAATTCGATAAAATTCCTTCTTGACACCCACCTCGGTGGCCGCATGGTCTAAGGCGCATTCTCGCAGTAGATTTAACTGTTGCGGACGGGATAGATTTGAGATTTGAAACAAGGTCGGGCTTACCGAGGGGTTTTTCCACTCTCCCTACACGCAAATGCGGATACACTTCCTATAATATAACCTTGATCCCTAGCTTAATTCATGATTGCGCGAAAGTCGTCTGTTTGTGACAAGTTGAAGGGAATGTATATTTTAAGATTTTGCTATGTATTGAAATGAAATGGTAGAACATTACGTTCCAAACCAGTACAATGAACTGAGTTTACAAAATAAAATCTTGACAAATTTATTACAATAAGTGAATGTCTTTCTAGACCATGACAGCATTCAATGTGCAGGCTGGCTACACGACTTAAGGGACGGCCATGCTTAGGCCTATTTAGGGATGTGGGAAAAGTATCGATACTTTACTAATATCGATATTTTCCTTTCGATACTAGTATTTTTACTCGATGTTTTACTGATTTTAGTACCCACACTCTAGTATCTTCTAGGTATCGAAATAAACAACTTATTTTGGTAAGAGTATCAAAAAACGGCTCTGGAATTACATTAGTTTACATCCACTTGCAAAGAATATTCACGGAGGGTTAGGGGGCGGAGCCCCCAACGAGCAAAGCGAGTGGTGTCTATACAACTTGGTCATCGAAATTCCTGACTTTTCCCCTGATTTCTCGTGATCATTTTCTAAAATTCCAGATTCAAAAATATGTCACACCTTTACCCCTCCTTCCATTTTTCCCTTCGCGTTTTTTTCATAAATCTTTTTTAAGAATTAATAAGTTTTAATATTTAATTAACAGGTTTTTTTAGATGTATTTAAATATAGTCTACTAGGAATTAGACACTTATAAAATATATTACACAGCTGCAAACAAAAATTTAGTTTGTATAACATCGTAATTTGCTGATTTAAGGTTCATATTTTGAGTAAAACATTTTCCCTGGTTTTTCCAGACCACTTCAAATTCCTAGATAATTCCAGTTTTCCCGAATGGGGGACACCCTGCCCGCAAAAATGGTATGCCTAAAATAAAATAAACCTACGTCTCCACTGAGTCAACATTCTCGAGCAACAATAGGATTTGTATTCCCTCGTCTTCGCTGAATCGAATGAAAAAAAAAAATCAAAAATCGAAAACATTTATAAGGATCCCTTCCCCCCAATAAGGAATCGATCAGACTATACTTAAAATCTACGACCCTTCCTTGGAAACGAATTTACAAACATTACACAACCAATATAATAAAGTACAAAACTTATGCTTAGTTATGTTCAATAAGTATGAGAAACAATCGACAGTATCCACAAAACTATCGATGATACAGTCACTCCTGAGTATGGGCGCCTAATTATCAGAACGAAATGTTAGGAAAGGAGTAGTTGATACATAAACAAATGTTCTTTCAAAATTATGCCATTCTAAAAAAAAAATTATCTTTGTAAATATTGTTATAATTAAAAAATAAATAACATAATTCTATTTCTAATTTTGTTTTTCCTCTTCCTTTTTTTCAGGCCATTTATGATAATAGGAATCTACTGCTAAATCATTTAAATTGCTTCGTTACATTTTGTTCTGACATTTTGCATTTATCCTATATTTTAATAAACTCCACCACTAATGAAAACCAGGTTCGATAGTATTGAAACAAAATACAACCCTAATATTCAAGAGACTGTTCTTACTCAGAAAAATGGGCTTGGATGCACCGTTTCGTATTATATACAACCCTCCCCCTTTTCCTCATATAACATCTTAAAAAGATAAATATACCTGACACGCCACCCTTGTCAAATTTCTTGAGTAATGCCGTTAAGCCCTTTAAATCGATTTACAATGAGTGGTCCATCACGGAGAAGAAAAGAAAGTACCTTCCCAGGGGTATTTCAAGAGAGACAAACATAACGGGTCTGCCCAATAAACAAGTCAAGAGGCTAGAATATTGAGTTTGGTGCATTTTCAATTCCAAGTCACATTTACTGAAATCAGCAACTTTCTTTATAATATACTACAAAGAGTATGAGCATTAAAAATAAAAAGGTATAATTGTGTCCAAATATAAAAAGTATTTAATCTTTATAAGAAATTGAACTTTTATAAAAGTTAAGTATAAGACTTAAGTTATTAAGTCGGCTTCCCCTGATTATTAAAGACAATACCTGAAAGTTAAAATATCATAACTATGAAGTTTTTTCCTTGGGGTCTTTCATTATAAAAATTCTACTGCATTTTATCAGATCTCATTTTAGCTTATACCAGTCTGCTGCACACCAGTATATATCAGCACACAAAACATACATCCTAGCTCCCCATGACAGAATTTTTCTACCCTTATTCTTATAAGCAAACAAAACAAGTTTTAAGGTTTTAATAGACAATATTTAGGAACAGCCAGCGGCCATAAACCTAGGAGATCGCCCCTTGGGCCCCAAGCCAAAAATGGGTCATACTACGGTATACAAAAAGGTTTCAAAGTCAAATGTGATATGGAACATTTCCAGAGAGGTTTTACAGAAATTTGCAGTTTCATTGTGCTCTTTATATAATTCCCTCACTAGAAACACATAATTATGTTTTCTCCCCTTTTCCACAAAAAAAAAGCAACACATTTTAAAAATAAGGCATGTCAGTCTAGTTTGAACATAAGGCTCACATTATTAGATTAAAAATAAAGAGAAAGGTACACATTAAAAAAAACTAGTTACTGTAGTGAGTAAAAATAATTCAAGTTTTGTATTTTATTATTTATTAAGAGAAAAAATCCCTTTAAGACATGAGGATTTTTTCCCCAAAAAATATTTATAACTTTTGATTTGTCACAATGGTGTGTGTGCATTTCTGTATTTAAATCATGTGCCTAGTCTTTCAATTTCATATTTTTTATAATCTGGTCATAAGCAGAGTTCTCAGGTGTTTTGTTTCATTTCATGTAAAAAAAACCTGGTAGCATACTACTACTGAACTTGGCCAGTGAAATCCCTGACCTGCCCCCCCCCCCCTCCTTCTCACTCGTTTTTCTATTAATCATTTTTATGAATAAAAATAAGTTTTAAAATTTAAATAAATGTTTTTTTTAATTTGTATTAACATTGTTTACTAGAAATTAAATTAATATTACACAGCTACAAACAAAAAATAAGTTTGAATCACATAATTTAATGATTGTGTTTCTGATATTGAGTAAGACAACAGATTCCCGAATTTTTATTGTAATTTACCAAATTCCCGACTTATTCCCGTTTTTTCCCGATCACTTCAAATTCCCGGCTAATTCCAGATTTCCCTGATTTTCCCGGATGGTAGACAACCCTGCAGTTATGTGCTGCCAAACATTGTACATATTTGATATGCTAATTTAAGTTTTTGGAACTTGATCCCTGTCCAAGAGAGATTAACAATTTGGTACCACATATTCTCCCTGATGTAAAATTCCCAATTAGTGTTGTATTTCCTAAATGTTTATAAATAGAAAAGAATGCATTGCATGATGGTTCATCGTTACGTCCACAGGGCGCACACAATTATGGCCGCAAGATTGACATGTCTTCATGAAAAATGTGGCAGAGAAGAGAATTACGTTTTTTATACGAATGACTAGTTAGTATGAGCAATGTAATTATGTTTACAACAGGGTGATTTGATCTTGATGGAGAAAACGCAACACAATCAGTGTGACTACAAAGGTCTTAATTTGTTAAAAGTTGTTTTTTTTAAATCAAGAAAATTATTTAAATACAGCGATGCAATAAAGAGATCTCTCTTTCCATGATCATCTAAAATCTTCCTCGATATGTCTGTTATAAATTCCCGACATTTACAGGTTTTCCATATTCCTCTTGTATGTGGCCTACCAGTCAGTGTCTTAAGAAGAAATAAAAGAGGAAGGAGGAGGTAAAACGTATTTAAATTATAGAGTACTCTATTTCGTCAGTTTAATTTTTATTCCATGCAAAAGCTTACTATTTAAATTTTGCCGTTTAATGTCCAAAATACTCCAATAATTTGGTTTTCTTCTAAAAATCCTTGTTTTTTTTCCCCTCCCGGGACAAAAATTCCCGGCATTTCCCTGAGCGTGGCAACTGGCAACCCTGCGAATAATTCTGAAAGTCATCGGTCGTGTGAAAACGTGTATTCCAGGACCAAGAGAACCCCTTCGAAGATGTCACCTTTAAACCACAACTGTGTGTGAGGGGGGAGGGGAGGAGGCTACGTATTGATCACGGGTGAGCGCGGTACAGGAGACATGTAGTGGAGAGCGCGCCTACCCCCCTTGCGCCAAGGCCCCTAAAATGGGGGGTTGCCATGGTAACCAACACCAGGGACAAGGTTTGGAGAAGGGGCGGAAGGGAACGACGCACTTTCGCATTCAAAAGGGAGGCGAGGACTGAAAACACCCTGAACTTGGATGTGCATACAGTACAATTTTTAAAGAAAGGGCCTTTTAAATAAAATAACTAAAAAAATTATGATTTTGAAACACAATTGAAAACATTTGACTGTTTTGCTTCCCGCTTCGGTTGTCAAATGGTCTCGCAAAAGATTGGACTGCCGGTGACGGGGAGATCGGGGTTCGAATCCCAAATAAGGTGTACTGAGGGTGTTTATTCCTTAATTGTTATCTACGCCCTTCGATGGAAATGTGGGAACACTTCTTCTAAATTCAACCTCCCTCGTCCCTAGCACATTAGCGTAATTATAGCATATTCGTACAACCCAAGCGTGCAGTAAGAAGTTAGATAGAATAGGTTTTAGTGATATAGACAATATAGAAAATCGATAAGGATGGTTTTATATCATGACACATTCATCAAAATTTAAAGTTCCGTCCTCAGGGTGCACAAGTTTCATGTTCAAGTAGCTACTAATTATTTTTTCTAATTCCAGAACTCTACGTGAGGTAGATATCGTGCAATGTTCTTAACAAACGCTTCATTTTATTTATTAATCCAAGGAAGATGTAAAAACAATATACGTAAAATTATTCTGAACAAATGTCAGTAAAACTGCTCAAGTTTGAAACCTTTTTAGCCCAGAATATTACTATCCCTTCGGGCTATAGGCTTATCTACTAATTTCGCCATGGTTTTAGGGATTAGGAAGGTATTATAGTAAGTGTACCCGCATTTGCGTGGAGAGCGGGTGGAAAACCACACTCAGTACACCCGACCTATATTAGAACCTAAATCTCAGTCATCGGCAGTCAAATCTATCGAGCGATTAAGATGTCACCGAAGCGGGTTTGATGACATAATTAAAAATCGTGATTTATCAAAGATTTGATTAGCTGTAAAACATCTGAATATCAAGTTTGAAAGAACGACATTAAACAGTCGTGGCTGTAGTCCCGAGTACGAAGGCTTCAAAATCTATTTTTGAATTATGGGTAATGGCATTGGGCGGTTTCATTCAACCCCCCCTCCCCTAACCCTGTAAGCTGTAGCCTTCATCAATGCCTAAGCTATAGTAGCGTATTATTAGAGAGAAGACTCTTTGTTAAAAGTTCTAAAAAAAAACCTTGATATTTCCTGTTGGACCCTGAAATCACTGACAAAAAAAAATATCCTCCCTTAAATACTCGCCCATTTCAGACTAAAAAATGGGTATACCATAATTTGTAAACACGCCAGAGATACATAGGTCCAAAGGGAGCCCCCTGTGGCCGCGTCCCTCGGCCCAACAAAGGGGGTCCCACGTGGCCATGTCCCTCGGCCCAACAAAGGGGGTCCCACGTGGCCATGTCCTTAGGTCCAAAGGGGGTCCCACGTGGCCATGTCCTTAGGTCCAAAGGGGGTCCCACGTGGCCATGTCCCTCGGCCCAAAGGGGGTCCCACGTGGCCATGTCCCTCGGTCCAAAGGAGCTCCCACGTGGCCATGTCCCTCGGTCCAAAGGAGCTCCCACGTGGCCATGTCCCTCGGTCCAAAGGACCATAGTGGAAGTGTCCCTCGGTGGAAAGAAAGCAACAGGAAGTGTTTTTATCAGGGCCAGTATTGTACCGATGGGTGCAGGGGGAACGAACACAGGATAAAGGCAATGAACCGAGCCGGGTTGCCAAGCCTCCATTTTCTAGTTCACACCCACTACACTGCCAGAGCTATGAGAAGGCGATCTGGCAACGCGGGCTTTCTGTCCTCTAGTTGAAAGTGTATCATTATTATTGTTTAGTTTTACATGCACCATTAACACAAATGGGGTTATTGGCATTGGAACGACATTTATACCGCGTTACGGAGCCTCGACCAACGTCAAGTTATTTCAATAAGCAAAGATTGAATTTAGCGAACGAACAATAAGACAACCCTTCTTTAGCAGTTCTATTTATTTCGTTATCTTTCAATATTATCGTTTACATCTCCTTTTCTTTGTATACATAAAAATGTGTAAAAATTAGCGATACTTAGTTTATAATAATATATATTTTATTTTCGATAACGATACTTCATCACCGCGTCTTACTACTTACATGTTCAGGTTAAAGGCATTTGTGAGTTACTCTAATGGGGTAAGGAAGCATTTTAGAAGTAATCTACCCTCATGTGCATAGAAGGATAGTGGAATACCATTTAGAAAAACCCTTTAGTAGACCCAACCGGGTTCTGAACAAAGATCTCCTAATCGTCAAAAGACCAGCCTTATATTAGTGATGCCTTAGACCTTGGGTCTTAAACCTTTTAAAGTCCAAGGAACAAAGTTTGTCTCTTATTGACTCGCGGGACGAAATACTATACCGACAAATTTCAGATCTGAAAAATAAAAATATTCGTATTAGCTCATTATATTACTTTTTTACCCACACCAGGGATAAGGACTGTTTCTGACAGGTGAAATTTCGTATTTCTTGTGACGTATGTATTAGCCTATTTTTAGATTTTTCATAGCAGGAGGTGACGATTTGTCTTGTCTACTTGAGTTCTCATTTGCCGTTTAAAAGTACATTTGTATAAAATGGTAATCACACAAAAAGTAAAAAATCTAATCATAAAATAACGTAATATACGTATTTTATTAGTTGATTATATATATACACATTTTATATATATATTTCATGAGCCAGAAGGTGACAAAAAATTTAACCGAAGGATTTTTAAAACCCTACCTTAGACCATTCAGCTACTGAAGTGGGTGATAAATTTTTGCTTTTTTTAAAAACTCTAATGAGTACTACTAACACCTCGGTATCGGATCTGTTTCGAAAGAAAGTCCTTTGTTTATAGATTATGTATTGCAATATTTTATTTTTGAAGCGTATAACCAGAACGGGTAGTAAGACGGTGCTAAATATTATTATTTTTGAGCCCACCTGTTTTTATTAGCACCGCGTTTCACTAACCCATCCGGGCTATACGCACACACACTATGGATGAGAATGGTTTCATTTTTTAGGAAGTGTACCCACGTTTGCGTAGAGGTAGACTGGAAAATAGTTTTTATGTGGGGAGGGACTTCGTACACCCAGCTTATATCTCTCAACCCTAAGGGTTCGGCCAGACTGACAAGCGCGCAAGCGACTGGGTGGCCACACTGGCGAGCGAGCGAGCGAGCGCGTAATTAGCAGACCCTA
>CABEEJ010001024.1:166518-180236 GCA_901482245.1 Timema douglasi | reverse complement strand
CGAAATTTAGGACCACTATTGCATATTGGGATAGCCTGGTAATTTAAACATGATAGGTGGTTATTTAGCCTACCATTTAAGGGATGATGTATATATTACAAATCCCTAAGCATCGATCATTTTTTGGGGGGATTCTATTTATTAGTATGCCTATGTATTTAAAAAAATAAAAGTGATCTAAACAGTTTAACTAACTCACTTCGATGGTAGCATGGTGCAAGATAAAGAGTGTCAAACTTGTTAAATAAAAAGGACCATAAGGAAAAACGAGATTACTTTGTGGGCCACATTTCTGAAAATTAAATATTACCACCTACGTTTAAAAAAAAAACTTTCTTCGGTGGCTGCATGGTCTAAGGTGTCACTCGCAGTAGACTAGACTACCGATGATGGAGAGATCTAGGTTCGAAGCTCGGTCGGATGTACTGAGGGTGATTTTCATAGAATGGTTTTCCACTCTCTCTCCACCCAAATATGGGTGCACTTCCTATAAATATAACCCTATTTATCCTAAGCCATTGAATTATTACATAAGCTTATAATCTGAGCGTGTAGTAAGATGCGGTGCTAAAAAAAATCTAGAATATATTTATCTTTCTAAAATAAAATTAATAATATATCACTAACTCTATTTTTATTCAGACATTGGGAACTTTTTTTGTGTTGAAGTCTCTTTCATCACATTGATGACAAATAATATAATATTGCACGTCTAGGTTACATCATTCTTAGCCCAGTAGTAGAAATATTAGCCAATACTAATGTACCGTTACCCAGAAGACACCAGAATGTACTAATCGTACTTCCTTTCCGCGGAGGCTCTTTCTATGTCCTGATGAGATGAGGTAATGGTGATAGAATCATTGTGTGGAACCAGTAGACACACTACCTAACTCAAGTCTAAAAAACCAAACCCTGGTGACCATTGGTGTAATTCCTCTTTGAAAAAAAACCCCTATATATCAGACAGGAATCGAACTCAGGACCCTTAGGATTATAGCCAGTTGCACTGACCAGTACACCGTGAGGCCAGCTATTGGTGACAAATGAATATCCACAGGCCGTCATGTATCTGATGTTGGTTCCTTTTCATAAGAGAAAACAATTTTTCATACATTTTTGTGGTGCCAAACATTACACACATCTAGTTTTAAAATTGTAAAGTCCGGGAATCTAGTAGAGTAAAAATGTGGTGCTCTAATACCACTTGCTATATTTTCTCTAATAAAGCCCACTTTCCAAATATCATGATCTCAAATTTTGTATCCCTACAACATTTGTAAATAATATGGGTTGGGCTGCATTGTATGTGGTCCTATCAAAGGTTTCAAGGGCCAGAAATTATTATTGATAGGTCCACATGAGGTGCGCGGGCCACAAGTTTGGTATGGCTGGTCTAAGGCCTCACCCTCGCAATGGACAGGGTTGCTGATGATATAGAGATTAGGGTTCTATTCGAGGATGGATGTACTGAGGTGATCTTTTTTTTCTTTTCTTTTTCTTCTAAATATCATTATATTTTCCTTCCACGTGAACCCACTAGCTCTAAATTATAGCCTACACATTCCTATCTCAATAGTGTCAATATACAGATAACCCCGAACTGGAAAGTGAGACGTGGTGTACAATAATAGTTATTCCAAGACATGCTTTAAAATTTAATTAAATTATAAAGAATAACGAGTCTTAACAGCCGATTCTAGAGACAGTTTTTTTACTACCTAATTAACAATCCCCGGTCCCGGCATAGATTTATCTGATTACCAAACCCTTCCTTCACCTCTGACAAGACATCTTGTGAATTTGGGGAATGCCAGGCCTCCCCCGTGGTTCGGATTCCACGTTAAACTGTAGGTCCTCCATTTCATCTCACAATCAACCTACCATCACACATTAGCGTAAGTGCGTATAACCCGAACGGGTAGTAAGACGCGGTGATAATAATAATAAGAAAAAGAATAAAAACAATATAACAGATGTCATTACCATTTGAGGTCAAAAGAGGTATCTTTATTAACTCTCGTGCTCTAATTAATTGCAAATTATTTGGAATGTTTGGTCGATATAGTTTCAATCAATGATGCCAAAACATCCATTTATAGCAGCTTTTATTTTGATTACGTAGACCACGTATTCCTACTCAACCTGGCTATTCGAATACTTATACTATTAGAGTAGGTTTGATAAAAGTATAATTTAAAAGAAATGCACCCAAATTCGTGTGGAGTTTGGGGAATCATTGAGTAAAAAACACCTTTAATACACCCATCCAATATTCGGTCAACTACACTGAAAACACAAAACAAATGAAAATGATGCCTTTGTCCGCGTAACAATTGTAATTTGTGTCAACTATAGTTTTATTATATGGTGGCTATTTGGCTCAATCAATTTCAGTTATTATTAGTAACGTTACACTTCATTCGGTCAAGCTGTGATAGAATAGTGGGATATTGCTGAAGATGTGTGTCCCGATAGTATTGCGACCATGGACTCAACGCGCTTATTTGAAGTTTTCCGAATAAACCGTAATACAACAATTTTTTACTAAATGGGAGTTCATTAGAGTAGATTATCCGGGTAATGTATATCCGTGCTTTGTTACTTTTGGCCCTGGAATCTGGAAAGTAATATGTACTTTTACTTGGACAATTATCCGTATAGCGCATTAGGTAGAAAAGTGCCATATTTATTTAGTAAAATAAGCATATTTATTGGATAAAAAGAACAAATTTATTTAATAAAATATACTATCAAAGATTCAAAACCATCTTTGATTTAAAAATTGTTCATTATACGTAGGGCGATATTAATTACAGTAGTTTGGAATAATAATTTGAAATTGAAGAGCCAGAACTGTATTAACTATCGGACCGAAGAAATTTTGTCCGCTCCTAAAGGTTAAATTTTTTTTACATAAAAAACCCTAGTGTGTTTTATAAAAGGTAATTTTTATATAGAAGGCTTCCATAAATAACATATTTCATTTAATAAAATGTCTTTGATTGAACAAAATTATATATTAATATTTGTAATATTTTTTATATAAAATACTATTTTCCACTAATATTTTGTAAAAATATGTAAACTTTAGAACATGTACTAAAGTTTAATAAGATAGTGGAATCTGTAAGATGTAATTTTACAGAATGAGAAAAAAATAATATTTTCTTATGTGACAAACTAAACACGTCTTAGGTTATAGCATACATGGGGTTTTCCTTTGAATTATCCCCAAGTTGAGCTAGAGCATTAGGCTGGTGGGTGAAACACATACTTAGACAATAGATTCAATTACAGTACATATTTTTATTTGAATATACATCCTGTAGTTGATTTGTTTTGTTTATATTTATTTGCTGATAAGAAGGATGAAATAACATAGAACAAAGTTAATACATTATGAACTGATTCTAAAATTAATTTCTTTGTATTCAATTTTCAAAATTTACATTTTGGATACCTTCATCACACAATATACCACACACTCACAAAAATACATACCATAATTATTTAAAATATAAAATTAACTAACTAACAACAAGGATTTAAAAGATTGGTTTGTGTGTAAAACAAACGAAACATTATTTTATACACTTTACAGAATTATATTTTTCATGAAGATTATTTAGTTAAAATTGTTAATCTACATTTTATAGTTTAAGAATATAAATAATTTATTTTTGATTACAGATATAATAAATTGACTGTAGTCTATATTAAAATATAATATTTCGATTAATATTTATTATTGACTGTGAATACCTAGTGTAATATATATCTTATCCTAGAATTGAAGAACCCTTTTAAAATGTAAAAAAATATTTGTAGAATAACAATATTTACGAAGAGTGTGAATATATTTGTGTGTGTGTAAATATTATATAAAATATATGATGGCCACTATTTTTAATTACAAAAATCAGAGTATTGACCAAACTTTCCAAGAGGCATTCTAAACATCTTATATTTAAGTATAGAAACAAATATTTAATTTTTGATCAAACTGATTAGCGTTGAGATGTACAATTGACGTATAAGACTAAATTTTCTGAGCTTAATGGGGAAATATATGAAGTGGCAACTTAGCCTGACATTTCAGGATGGAGGTCTGGCTGGACATGTGTTCGAACCAGCCTGTATAGATATTCAGTTCGCAGATAAAATGATACAAACTAACCAATTTCCCAATACTTTTAGTTTGTTATTTGATACATCATCTCTATTTTCTCTTTGAATTCCAGGTTTTTTTTATGTGCATGACAACACTGAAACCGACACAAGTGTCAAAAGGAGAGACTTAGAGCACAACCTCCTACATCTCTATAAATACATTAGTATAAGTCATTCACGAGCTAAGTTTACCTGAATGACAGCTCAAAATGTTACTAGAAGTAATCCCTAATGTATCACTACGCCAACAGCTGACATCTATCACTTTGGATGACTGTAATGAAAACAGATGGTAATATATTAATGTGATAGTTAACCACAGTAATTTAGGCCAATATTATTTATATATTTATTTGAGGTTGGACACAAAGTTTATTTATAGTTTTATTCCCCTTAAAAAAATATTAACACCACTTTCACAAAAATTTCTAACGAACATAGCCTCAAAATGGCGACTGACGAATTTAATCCATATGATTGAACATAACGGTAAACAAGTATTTTACAATGATGTGGACACGCAGTTGATGAAAATACTTTATTCAGTTAAATATTTCAAAATACGATAAAATAATCATAAAATCATGTATCGTGTGTAAAAAAAATGACAAAAGTTTTCTCTTTTCCAAGTAAATACGATGCCTGTATTAAAAGGTATTGATGTATGCACTATATTACACAAAATCAGTAACGTTCCAAAACGAAAAATAAGTACTTTTAATTATGTTTAAAATATTGTTTCAAGTTGGACAAAAAGAAATTATTAAAAAAAAATGAAATAGTATGAGAAAACTTAAATTTACGTTATTTTAAATCTAATATATAACAGCAAATTAGAGAACTTTACATTTATAACAAAACTGTGATCTTTTACAAGTGTTGGCAACCCAAAACCTAAACATATGATTTTCGAACTGTCATCCAGGTAAAAACCTATAATGAACGGAATATAGGTCTAGTATTATTATAAATTGTCAGGAAAGGTTCTTCAACAGTATAATCTACTATATACACCACTTATATGGGTTTCAATAATCATGCCTAGGAATACCTACAAGGTTCTCATATATTTTGCTGTTGAAAATATCACATTTATCGAATGCTGAGCAATAAAATTAAATGGAAATGGTTGGGAAGACACGTATTTGACAATACTAACAAACTTTTATAATGTGTAATAGTTACAAAAAAAAGTAATTTTCTTTTGATGATTATTTTAAATAGCTTATATGATATAGATTCAAGTAAATGAACAATATACTACGGGTATAACAAACTATTGAATATATTTTTTATAATGGTGTTTATTATTAGTAAAAAACATTCATTTCTATTGGAACACAGTACATGTAGAAACACACATCTTAAACAAAAACAATTTATCTTTTGGGTTTATCAGCTACAATGAATAATAATTTATATTAATTAAAAAAAATCTCACTTTGCAAGTAAAACAATGTTTCTTTAGTTGAAAACATCAAAAAAAGAAACACTAAAGGAAAAATATAAGTTTGTGCATATGACTGAACACAACTATTTCATGTGAACTAATAAATCAAGAGATCAACTTAGATTTTTATAAATATATTAATTACATACTTAAATAGTAATCGAATCGCTCATTTTGGAAAGGGCTTTATTCCAAAAATTCCAAAAATGAGATATTGTTATACCTGGGTTAATATAACGTTTCTGTATCGAAAGGGATTCATTCCAACTATTCATATGGGAATAGTGACACTGCAATTTCAGATGGCAGTTAAGAAATGACTTATTCCTATTGTTGCAAAGATGTGTTTGACATTATTTTAATTGACATGTGATATTATTTAGTGTTTTTTTAAGTAACGATAGAGATGCATCTCTCAATGTTCAGCCAGTGGACTATAAATCCAAATAACAGTGATGGTTAGTGATTGTTACAATGTTGTGTATAATAAGCTCTAATATGTCATAATGTTTTGTTTAATCATAAATAACAATGATAAAAAAACATTTTTATTGGGTTTTTAAAGTTCTTCACTAAAAATATTAGTTGTATACACCTTTGGAATATTTTTTACTTTAGGTTATACCTAAAAAAACTTTGATAATATTAGAAAGGGCATTATTCCATATTTTTTATAATAAAAGATATGTACTCATCCAAAAAATCACATGTTCTAGAACATCTCAGTTGCTGTAGTGTTACTTTTTGTGGCATTATAAATTCAATATATTGTGTTTCTACTAACGCTACAAAAAAAATCTCCTGAAAAACGCAGATTTTGGAGTAATGTCCTTTCTGAAATGAGTGATTCAATTGTAGACATGGAACTAAAATATTTTATTTACGTGAAATATTTTATTTTAATAGAATGAGATTTAAATTAGAATATTAAATGAATTGGTAGTATGTAAGCTCATTTGTTGACGAAACTTGTATTAAGTAGATTTTAAATATACTAATTAATACTCCATAACTAATTATTTCCAAGATTTAGACATATATTATTTTAAAATAATTTTCTCTTTTAATATTAGTGAACTGTTTCCAAAATTTAAAATATAAGCTTGTAATATAGTAAACATATACCACGTAAGAGTTTCCCAATATAAAATAGTTAAGTAATCCCTATTTTTACTAGAAAATCAATTACAATAAAAACTATATTATTAAGCTTTAGTTTTTAACAGAAAGAATTATTTATAATTTCTTTTATTATTATCATTTGGTTTATGTATCCACTGAATGATTATTATTTTACTAAAAACAAATTTTACTTCTAACACAGAATAAAATATATCTCATGTGCTTTAATTATAATTCCAAGCTAATTTTGTTAATAAAGTATAGATATTTTGATAAAGTAAGAGCACGCAAACCATATCGTAGTTTATTACTCAAATGTTCTCATATTTATAAAACTACTTCTGTAGTTATTTCGATTCTAAGTTTTGATGCCAGTTTTTATGTGTAATTAAGTCTTTTAAATGCATTAAAAAATACAAAGATGCTTCTTTAGACCTAAATTGCTTTCATTTGCAATATATTTCCTTAGTCAATAACAAAATTAAATTGAGACGAATCTTTTTTGTTTCCATAAGGCACAATGTACTTGATGAGTGCTATCAAAATTAAAATATATTTATTTTTCTTATAATATAAATGAGAATTTATATCATAAACGCACACAAATAATGATATATAAGAGTAGTATATAAGATCTTATCATTTATTTGTACTCAATACATTTGGAGGGAAAAAAAAGAACAAATGACCTTATTATGTAGTTATAGTACTTGACCCAAATGAGGGAAAAGTTAAGACAATTTGAAATGTATGATAAAAATATTTCAGAATATATTGTCTTATCGATCAAGAAAATTAAGAAACATTTAATTAAATAATCATAATTGTTGATATACACATCTAGGAAGAATACATGGTTACATCGTACGCACACAAATGTTAAGTATTGGGTACATATTGTCATTTGTATCCACACAAGTTCTAAGATGAAATTACTATACCTTGAATGCGATATATTTTATATAAGTTTGATATTCGTTTACTTTTTATGTAGAATTATATTGGAAGCTGAGTAAAAAAAAAAAGACTTTTAACTAAACTATAAGTAAATGTTCCTAATTATTATGAAAATATCTTCAAAATATTTTGTAGAAACCACCCGATGTTCAAACAAATTTCTTACGAAGCATCACCACACACCCCATATGAATTCAGTCACAATTTCAAACTTGTTCTCTTCCGTACCTAAAATCTTTCCAACCCCCTTTGTCTCTAGAAAAATCTTAATATCTTGGTTAGTGTTGAATTCGTTTAACTTCCTGTGTCTCTGGCGGTAATAGTGGTATGAGTCCCTCGCGGTCCCCTGAGCTGCTCATTCTACCGGTCGCGATGCTGCCGTATACTCTCACCACCCCGCTGTTCAGTAAACGCTACGCTTCTTGTATTTCCTTTCCCCCTCCCAGCCCCGAAGAAGGATGGATATGCAAGTGATGCCGGTGCCCTAACCTCGCTGCAAGTTCATGCATAACGTCCCTGAAAATCAAGGAATCCACATTCTCCCCAAGCATGTAGATTAGAAACCAGTCACCCATTTTCGACTTACACACGATCACGTCAATAGCGTCCCTTCTTATAAGTCTAAACCGAAGTCTGAGGAGATATACCCTCATTCTGGGACTCAGGATGATGATGATGCGGTAAAGGATGCATCCTGACGTCAGTACGAAGAGGATTAGGAACCAGAACCAGAGGAAGATGTATATCTTTTCATTGACGACGTTGAGGGGAAGGATGCACACGGCGTCGAGTCGTTCCACCTCTCCGGAAACGCCGTACTTGTAGAAGGTGCACTTGGTCATCCTGGGGAATATGTAGATCATGGGGTCGACGCGGTCCTCCTGGTCACTCTCCACAAACGAAATCACGTCGATGCCGAACGTCAGGAACGCGCCGTCAAAGAAACGATTCATCAGGAACATTTGGCCTAGAAATTTAACAAAAATGATAAATTAGATTCAAATATTTTTTAAATTCTATAATTAATAAATTTTAATCTAATAATTTTTTTAATGTTGTGTAAAAATGTATCTTACAAAATACATAATAGTATAAAAATTCTCATAATGTCATAATGGTACATGAAGATCTTACTTTTGTAAAATAGAATATAAATAAACGACAATTTATATTTAAATTTTGAATTTAGATATACTGAAGACTGAGTCAAGAGACACCGTTAAAAAGGCAGTCGGGTTTCGAATCTCAGACAGGTAATCTAGAGGTGGTACTCTACCATGTAGTTATCACGGTATCTTATCCATCCTTTCTCTAAGTTATAATCCTCATCGTTAACCCTTAGATTAACTCGCTGACATGTCTAATGTTTAACATAAATGTTTTAAATAAATTTTTGAAAAATCTTTTCGTCCCCTGGTTCATATGTAGAAAACGTTGAGCACATATTCTTTGTGCATTTCAGTGAAAGCATTCCGTTACTCGCTCTGGCCCATTCTATCTCTGTTGTTCAACAACTGCTGAAAGAGAGTGGGAAACACTAGTGATTTTATGACTTGAGAAATGGGACCAGGCGGGTATGCTTGATACATCTATCAATAAATTACTGGTTGTGATTTGCAAGTACCAGAGCTAGCGCTAAAGAGGAATGGATGCATAATAATAATAATAATAATAATAATGGAAAAGTGGTTTATGCATATTCTTCGACACCTTGGTCAGTATGCAAGGACGATGCTGAGCACAGCCAGAGTACGAGCCTCGTGCTAGTACAATCTATGATGCAATCTCTCGAGTCTCGCCAAAGTCTGGTCCCGGGTTTGCTCAGACTATACTCTGCCCGTACTCAGAGGATATTTCCACAACATGGCGCCGCGTGCATAGACGATCGATACAGCTGTTTTCACGACAGGCCTCATGCTCTGCTAGTGCTCAGCCTGTACTCTGGCCGTGCTCAGCATCGTCCTTGCATACGGGCCCTAGTATTGTAGCTAAGAGTGATAATGTGATATTCTTTAAAACTTAGGGTTCGGCAGGGTTGGCTTTACCAAAAATAGTACTAAATTATGATCTAGTGACCCTGGGATCAGCTCAAAACAAGAACACTGTGACTGCAAATGTCATAAGGGCTTTGAAACTTTATTCATTTTGGGGTGTGACTTATCAGGCAAGGTCAATATTTGTTATAGCCCAGCTGTCTTAATGTTAGTGAACACATGGAAGCAATATTATTGTCGGGGGGTAAGTTTTAATAGTATGTATTAGGCCTATCATGCAACTTTTGCGACCATAATTATAACACACGTCTACTTACCGATAACATTAGCGAGTGCAAGCAGCTCACAGAAATAATATCGGTACGCCCACCAATTGTGAAACTTGAGGTTGTCCCATAGGTAGTCTAGCAGCAGTTTCTTCTTCTGCTTCTTTTCGATCTCCGAGCATATCCCCACATCCAGGTCCATCATGAGGGCGTGGATCTTCCCACCTTCCCAGTTCTTCCATAGCCAGCGAGGTGTGTAGAACAAGATAGCCTGCAACATGGTATACCTTGTTTGGTAGGGAGAGACTGCAAAGTTCTTACGACTCATCTATAATCAGTCGTGTCCACTGCTCGCTTGATATGGATATTGAGGTTATATCTGTTATTGAAGATTCTATAAATTGATACAGTCTTAATATTGCTTTCTTTTAGTTTACCCTTCTTCATTAATATAGTTGAAATTACAACTTCTGCGTTTAATCGTAGACAGATCCTTTAGAAACGGAAAATAAAATCAACGAGTTTTACGTCTGTGCTTTCGACAAGTGAATACAACTGATTATAGTCAAGTCATTAATGTGCTTAAGAGGCCGTGATAGTGTGTACAGACATATAACCTGGGACTTAAAAATAATATATTTAGAGGTGTATTTTCTTTCCATATTCTTTTCTGAATGGACCTTTCTATTCGAGAACCTAACAATAATGTTCACTGCTCTAATATTTGTTTCTTATCTTAACCGGATCTCCCAGGGTAAAATGTAATGTGCATGATTATATTTCGGACAGTATATGATAGCTACACATTTGAATGTATAAGCTTACAATTAGAAAACTTGACCCTATCTGTCAAAATTGAGTTATGAAGAACATTTTTCGTAAAAATGCATAAGAGTTAATAAAGTATATTTTAAAATTTCAGAAAATGTTTTTATGCGATAATTTGTATTAGTTGTTTAGAGCATACACATATAATTTTATTATAGTATAAGATTTATAGTTCAAAGGTATTTTTATCGCCTTAATTAAAAACGGTCCTAATTTATTTGCGTTCGAACAATTTTCAAACCAATGGATAAGGCAACGTTTCGTGAACTGCTAATTGTTTTCTGGCTGTTTTAATGCATTCCTGTCAACACGGTGCGCTATTTATCAATCTTCAGTGCAGGCACGGTTGGAGGATTGCCACAAAGTGCTAACTCGTGTAGGATATCAGTACTCTTGAATGTGACGACCGATAGTGGGATTTTCAGAGACATGTGGGTGGTGTCAAAAAACTACTTTGATGTGCATTAGGTGTATTTATAGAACTACGGTCCCAAAATAGCTTATGCTCTTCTTTTATAGATCACGATTAAATTAGCTATGATTCAAGTTAGAGAAAACGAAAATGTTTCAAGGGCACCACCTACTCGAAGTTAAATCCAAACAATGTAGTATTTATTATGGAAACGAGAGCTCTGAATCTTTAAAAACCGTTGAAGAGTTTTTTTGTTGTGAGTCTGCTTAAAATGATTTGATTTTATGACGATGTTTTAACAATTATATTTTATCTCAGGAGTGCAAAAAAAAAAAACACCTGAAATGAAAGATTTATAATCCTCTTTAGACATAATGATACACACACTCCAGCCAGGCCTTCTCTTTAAATCGCTCTTAAATAATTTGGAAATGCGACCGTTCATTACGTTACAATATAGTTGGATTTCCCCCCCCCCCCAAAAGAGAGAAAGAGGAAACAAGATAGTCCCTCACGGTATGCTGGACGTTTGCCACGGCGTTTCCTACTGTTGATGTCAACCGTGGACCTGTAACAGGAAGGTAGTGTGTGTCGAGCAGACCAGACCATATGGCAGGAATAGAGATTTATGAAGTTCGGACCAGACCAGATGAGGGGGTTGTAGCTATGGACGAGTTCACTGACTGAACGGCGTGTGCAGACAGGGCGTCGCCGAACGTGACCAACAGCTTGCAAACAGTTTTACGTTACACCTTGTTTTAGTAGGTGGTATTTCATACCTGGTTTGAGATACAAGGGTTTACTTCTCTCAGAGGCTAAGGGTGTCAGTTGAAGTTGTAAAGTGTAATTTGGGAACAACCTTGTTGTTAATTTAATACTACCCAGTTTAAGGTGTCAGTCTAGCAATAGACTGGACTGCTGATGATAGGGATGTTGAGGTCGGAATATATTCACGTAATTGTAGGTAAGCCTCCTCTAAACTCAAATTTCTTCATACATACCACATTAGAGTGAATGTATTTGATATATTATGGACCATTTGTTTGTATTAAGTTGTACACAATACATAATGTACAAGTTATCTTTAGTAAAATTTAAACGCTTTTTGTTCAATTCTACTTAGAAGGTTTTCTCAAATAATTATTTTGAATGTTGATCAAACATTTAATGCGTTAGATCACGGGAGTCATTTAAAGGGGGATAAGGAGTTACGTACCCCTGACCCTCAATAATACATACAAAGAGCAGCTAGCAGTACCATACAAATAGCAGCTAGCCGTTTTATTCAGGAAGTTGAAAATCTTAAAATCCACATAAGGAGCAATACATACATGATTAAGATAAATTTATAAGACTTTAAAAAATTAATTACGTTATATTATTCGTACTATTCAGTTTATAAACATTTATTTTTATTTTCAAAATTAATTTTAACTAAGATACCCACAAGATTCCCACAGTCATTATGTCAACAAATTTAGCAATATGCTTTTTCGCTATCCAACTTTTAAAAACACTTCCATAATTCACTTCTGGGAGGTGCCATTTTTTAACTACATTCATCGTTTATATACTCTATCAATATAGACTATTAGCTTCCCTGTTTTATCTGCTTAAACAACGCATATAAACTTTTCTGCTTCGTATGCTTGGGGCACCATTTAGTTAACTGAGTTCAGAGTTCTACAAAAGCTTCTTTTGTTTAGTTTGTGATGATCATGCTTATTGATAATGGAAGGGGTAGTAAATAGACTGGTCGCTACTCAACCCATCAGGCTGTATTGATAGAGATGAAAGAACAGCTATGAATTATAAGTTAAAAGAGATTGAATACTAGATTTGTTTCTTGCTTGTCATGCAGAAAATTAATGAGGATTGAAACAGTGACATTTGTTTGTTCTTCCTCCATAGTCCACTCTGGTAAAAATTTAATCCCAACATGAGTGAAGATAACAAAAAAAAAGTTGTTTCTTTCGATGCCGATCCGATACTGGAGTGTGAGTACTAATATCAGTAAAAGTATCGAGTAAAATACTAGTATCGAAAGGAACATATCGATATTAGTAAAGTATCGATACTTTTTAACATCCATAGAACTATCCCTCGCAAGAAAATCAAATTATATAAGTTTGATGCCTTTGGGCACAACAAGACATTTCAACCATAAAGATTAATACAGAAAATAATTAACTTCAATCTAATTTTTTTTATCTGCTTGTATATGATTCTGGCATTTAATAGGCTATATCCTCTCCTCACATTCTCATTGGCTGATACGTCTCACGTCCAATGATTATCTATATTACACTCCATGTGTAGTGTATCAACTTCATACATTGTGCACTGTTCACTATATTGTATCGAGTATAAACGCTATAGTTGAAAATGATGTGTTTCAACTTCTTTTGCACTATTCATTATTCGCTACTAGTTAGGGGGCGTTCAAGTATTACGTAAGCGCCTTAGGGGGGAGGGGGTTTGAGCTTTGCTTATTTTTGGTGACAAATGGGTCGGGG
>CABEEJ010001024.1:134147-165988 GCA_901482245.1 Timema douglasi | reverse complement strand
TCTTACTACCGGTTCAGGCTATAGTTAAAAAAAAGACATGAAAAAAAGAATGGTTATTCCTCTGAACAAATTAAAAAAGTTGACAAATCTTACGTAAGCAAGGAAGGGGGGGAGGGGGTGCGGGTCAGGCATTTGCTTATTTTTGCTTACAAGAGGGGGGGGGGGGTTAAAATGGCCAAAAATGTGCTTACGTAATACTTGAACGCCCCCTTATGCATTAAGCAGCCTACTGTAGCGTTGTATAATAGAAACGGTAATTTTATAAACACTGACTAAGAAAATGCACTTGAGAAGGTGAGCTTAAAGAAAAACAATATTTTATTGTATTCTCCTTTAGAATATAAAAAACCAAACAGTTTTCAATACCACAATATTTACTCTATATTTCGTGTCTTGGAATTATTAAATGATGATGTTGAATTAGAATATAAAATGTTACGAAGGTGTAAAATTTAAAACCATGTTCTTTGTTTGAAAGCAAAATGTTTCAATCATTTTTTTAAATATTTGTTTACAAGATTTACCAGTTAAACCATTAGTACTCAAATAAAATACTGATTAAAGTATTTTTTTTTTATCTGGTCGTATTCCAGTGTCCTAGGCTAGTTTAAGAGTTGACTTGGACATTTTTATCGAGTATGTTTTATTAATTGGAAACAATTAAGTAAATAAAACACAATGATTTCAAATATGCAAAAAAATGCAAAAGCTAAATATATTTTCTTACAAATCAAACACCGTTATGGATCCGTGCATTTTATATTTTATAGTTTAACCCGTTTCTTGGTACTTGAACACATTGTTTGGATAGTTTAAATTTATGTAGTGGAGTTTGGACACGATGATTTATTAATCCGTCTCGTCTGAGATGAGTTTCTAATTGTATAGGGCCGCGTCTCAAGTGTGTTTAATGGAGTTTTCAATGTTGAGACGCTACAGTTGTGCGAAAGCTTATCCCCCGTGGTCTTAAGAGCCTTTCAGCGGGCAGAGGAGATATTGGTGGAGAATACAGTGCGATTTACAGCTAAAAAAAAGTGACCGATGCAGATCTACTTTCACGTAGTCATACGTCAGGTCATGTGATGTGCAGCTGCTACTCTTGATAGATATTATAAAAACTGTAAAGCAACAGTAATACATAGTTAATTATCAAGTTAGACTGAAAAAAAAAAAGTTTGTGTTCTTCTGAAAGATGCTTCCTATGAAAATTGGGTTTTACCTCTGACATTAACCTGAACCCAATAATCTAATTCTGATTAAAATATAATTAAAAATCAAGTAAAAACTAATTATAAATATATAAACACGAAGTAAACCATACCCTCTTAGTGTATGAAGAACAACAGCTAAAGTTACCAACCCAAAAACAAGGTCTTCAACATGAGCTTTAAGTAATCATAGATGAACTAAAAATATAGGTATTTTAACTAGAAATGTCAAAATTATCCCTCAATAAAAAACAAAATATACAATTAAATCATAAAATAAAACAAATGATATTGAACTTTTATGAAAATATAAATAAATAATAGATAATAATAAAGAAAATGAAGCAAATAAAGTATAAAACAATAAATATATTCTATCTTTCAAAGGACCGGGTTGATATCGGAGTTACAAGACCCGCTTCAGCGGCCGCGTTGCCTAACGCGCAACTCTCGCAGGTGATTAAACTGCCAATGATTGGAATATCAAGGTTCGAATCTCAGATGAGTTTACTGAAGGTGGTTTTCCTAAAATGGTTTACACTCTCCCTCCACGCAATTGCGGTTACACTTCCAATAAATATAGCACAAGTAAACCGTTAACACATTAAATAAATTAGTAATAAGCATATAACCCAAACGGTTAGTAAGACGCAGTGCTTAAAAAGGTGCAGGTACGCAGCGGAGGGGAAGAGGATAGATACTGAGGGTGAAGCACCCTCCTACGACTTAAAAAAACAAACCAAACTACATTGAATTAAATATGCATCTTTCAACACATTATTTTAAGTCGTAAAGTAGTGTAATTCATACATACCAAACACATACATACATACATACATACATACATACATACATACACACACATACATACACACACATACATACACACATACATACACACATACACACACATATACATACATAATCGAGCCGTTTCCTTACGGGGTAGGTCATAAATTATGCATATAGCTTAAAAAAACAACCCCATACTTAATCCATCCTCACTAACTTTCTCCACACTTCTCTATCTTCGCATTTTCCTTTCTCTTCAACAACACCTATACACCGAGTCATACAGGCTCTTTTATTCTCAAAACTCTTAACGTTAATCCTTCTCACACATTCACCCCTTCCCTTTGATCCACACACTCTACCTTCATATAATCGCTTCTTCACTCGATTCACACTCCTCCTCTCATCATGCCTAAACCAACGTAAGACACTTCTCTCACAGTGACCTGTTGGATTCCCTTTAAAACCACACCTTTTCAGCACACATTCATTACTGACTCCGTCCATACGAGTTTATCCACATACATTTATTAGTTATTACATTACAACCATATTCACCTTGATCTTGTGTTTCTCCTGACAAACCCACGCTTCACAGCCATATGTTGGCGTAAACACACTTTTTTTTTTACCTTTACTGCCATCTTTGCCTATTTCGACACTACTTAATTCTTTATAATAGTCTACATACATCCAACTGCTCTACAATATCCACTCACCCGTCTGTCGATTTCACCATCAATCCTCCCATTTTTACAGAACGTTCTGCACAGATACACAAAATAACTCACTTGTTCTAATAGTTTTTTATTTATACTAAGCTGACAATCAATTCCTGATCCATCTTTGTCAAAAACTATCACCTTAGTTTTGGATACATTTATATGATGATCCATTCTGCCTTTCGCCACACTAAAACGATTTAATGCCTTATTTAAGTCTTTTTCATTCTCGACCATTAATGCAGCATCATATGCATATACAGTAGCCCCATGGCTTCTTTGGTGCTGACTGACAGTCCACAGCTGACTTCTGACAGCCAACATTTAGGTATATACCTAAATTTTGATTGTCAAAAGCGGCAGCTGCTAAACACATGTTTTTGCAGATCATCTGGTTCGACGTAGGGATACGTAATTTGGTCTGGTAACTTTTTAGAGCTGTCAATTGCCAGCTGTGAACTGTCAGTCAGCACCAAAGAAGCCATGGGGCTACTGTAGCAGCACACACAGATTCACATTGTTCAGTTGTATACCAACCACGTTCTCACAAGCATCCCTAATATACTTATTCATGGATTTTACCGATACATTATTTTGATCAATTATATACGCAAGATACAGTCATCCATTCATTTAGATTATCGTGTGTCAGCTGCAGATGGCTATTTTAATGGCCTGAATTTTAGTGGCATGACATGAATCATACTTTATAGATTTGTTTATTTAAGAACCGCAAGGTAACTCATTTATAACATTTTAATGTTTGCATTGCATCTTCATACTCGTCCGTGCAAGTGTTTAATTGAACTAACGGTGTAGGGATAATTAGGGTAGAATTTAGAGGAGATATAACTGCATTTATCTGAAGGAGGATGAGAGAAATTTATAAAAAAAAATAACCCTCAGTAATTCCAGCTGGGGTTCAAAATCTATCTGTGTCAACAAACTAAAATATACATTTCTACCTATGATTTAAAGAAAACAAATACTCGGGTATATTCAATTGTCAAATTTTTAAATTTATTTGAATTTGTCGCTTGATCACTGTAATTATAATCATTTATCATCAAAGCTTTGCCTTTCATCTATACCCAAGTGTGTAGCTTTATCTTTGAAGTAACGGTCCATTTATAAATAGAAATTCGAAAATATTGAGAAATAATATCTCGAATTACAATCATATTTATATAATTTATTTATAAAAGTATGCTGCATTTGGGAATGTAGACATAAATTAGGAAGTTAAAAAATAATAAATATTTATTTACTAATTATTGTGTATTAAAAAATTCGCAAACAATTTAATAAACAAAATTTGTTTTAATACATCTATTTTTAGGCTGAAAGTGTTTAAGCATTTGGTAAATTTGTTCATAACTATTTAACAGTAAATGGTTTGATATTTTTAACCATAAGAGTCTCTAGAAAAGTTTTTATATTTTGGATGAATGTGGTGTTATTTTTAATTTGTATATATCATCATAAATAATGTAATGAATAAATATGGTTTGTGATTTTAATCCTATTTGATAAAAACATACTTTTGAATTCATTAAATATACTACTCCTTTTTATGGGTAGGATTTATAGAAAATAGTTCTGCCTTTGAGTGTAGGAATAGTTTTAAACCATCTAGGAAAAATCACCCTTGGTACACCTAGTCAAATTACAGCCCCTGATCTATTCTTGACTGAAAAACAAGACTAGACAATCTTGGCATATAGTATGTATACCCACCCGATGTGGGTATCGTCTTATTTGAACTGTATTTCAAATCAGAAATGAAATTACTTGGAACATCTTCTCACTGCAACCAATATTTATCGAATGATTTGTAAGACGTGCATGCATCCAAACACTTGTGCTTTTTGATCTCTCTCGTTCGTGTATCAGTGAAGTAAACTCAAGTTTATGCACCACTCACATAAAAATGCAAGCTTATGTGTAGGCTAACATAAAAAGTATGGTTGGATGCGTGCCTTTCATATGAATGTGTATGTTTCATATCAAATTATGTGTATAGTGTTGTGCAACTTATACGTTAATATGATTGCATTACAATAACCTCAATATTCCTCCGTTCTAGGCTTTAGAATATGATTTATCATATACCTCGATATTCCTCCGTTCTAGGCTTTTGGATGATATAATTGCATTCTAATAATTCAGTCTACTATACACAGTAACGAAGCTCCGGGCAAATATTTGCAACCAGTGCGATGACAGTGCTTCTAGCGGACAGAAAAAACATTCTTCTGCCGACTATCATTAGTAGTGTATTCACTGTGTTTATCGTTAGTCCTTCGAAACAAGATGTATTGGAGAAGCGACTAAGTTAATTATTATTATTATTATAATGGCTACAACATGAGGCGATGTGTGCAGTGCTATAAATTGTAGTTACAATAAGAATAATAAACCTGATATTTCATTGTATAGGTTTCCTTAAGACAGTGAAAGAAGCAGAAAATGGTTAGTCAACAGCCGACGGGAAGATTTATTCAAGAAAGACGTGCGATATTTGCATAATAACACTAAACTTTGTGCATTTCATTTCTAAGATTAACAGCTGTTTATGAAGGAGAAGAAAAGTAAATTAAAATGGAATGCGATTCCAACTCTTATTTGATGTTCCAAATAAACCTGCAAGAGTGACATTGAAACGTAATGAATCGACTCCAAAGAAAAATAAAGTTAGTGGTATTTCTGTGAAAATTTTCCTTAATATGGGTGATGTAAATATAGTAACTTTTAAATGAAGGGTTCAACAGACACTTCGACAAGCCATATGTAAATGAAATACCAAGAATTGAAGAAAGTTATTGGATATTAAAAAAAAAGTCTTGTAAGAAGAAAAGTGCAGAAATTTCTAGATTATGGAAAAAAACGTAAGGAACTTAATGTATGTTCGTGTCATATTAAAGTCATGGGCAAAATAAAAAATATAGTGTTGCTACTGACAGAAATCGCATTAAGTGTATATCATAGAAATACTTGACAAAGGAAGCCCTCAATGTAATACCGAGTCAAATTAAGATGTCTTCGAAGAAAAAATGTTGTAATAGATGGAATGAGAAAATTAAACTATTTGCTTTGAACATTTTATTTTGTATTCCACAAGGCTATCGATTGCTGTCTAGATATTTTAACTTACCTTCGGCGCGAACACTGCCAAAGTTTGTTGAAGGCATTAGACTACATTTTGGTGTAAATGATACATTTGTTAATTTGTCCATGGATGAAATGTTGCTAACGTGCAATTTGTCATATGACAGCTCAGCTGATTATATTCTAGGATTTCAAGATTTTGGTACCAAATGAACATGAAAATTTGCGAACAGTGCACTTGTTATAGTGATTAATGGAATGTTTTCTAAGATCAGACAACCATTGTTATATTTTATTCAAACGAGAATATAAAAGCTGTGGATTTGAAAAGTATGTTCATTGATATTGTTGCAAAAATTAATAGAAGTAGGATTAACTGTAAAAACGCGGGTTACAGATCTAGGATATAATTTCGTGGAATGGAGGAAGGACATTGAAATTACAAAGGGAAAACCTTATTTAATTTATGACGCTGATAAAATTTATTTCTTTTATGACAAATCTCACGTGCTAAAAAGTGTTAAAAATAACTTAAGTACAACATTGAACATAAGTTGGAAAATGCAGAGACTGGAATAGCTTCTTGAAAACACATTTTAACTTTGTATTTAATTGACACCAATAGAAAGTACAATTTGGCTCCAAAACTGACAATAGAGTCTGTTTACTCACCACATTTTCAAATTTGGAAGTTTGTATTGCCGCTCGTGTTTTAAGTCACAATATAGCTGCCGCCATTGAAACCCTTGTCGCTTGCGGCACTATAGAATCTGCGGCTTTTGATACAGCTGAGTTTTGCCAAATAATTAGTGATTGGTTCGACATATTTAATAGTTATTGTGTCAACGGCCCTGTACCCATAAGAAATCCCAGAGCTAAAACTTATAAGCGCCTTGAAGGGTACGAATTGAAGAGTGGGTAAATACATGGAACATTTGTGATTTACAAAATAAGGACGTCACCAATATAAATAACATGTATTAAAGGGTTGCAAATTAACATTAGCTCTCTCAGGATGTATGTGACTGAGCTATTAGAAGATAGCGTAAGTGACACATATTTGTTGCCAATAAATGTACATCAGGATAGTGTGGAAAACTTTTTTTTTCGGTAACTAGACACAAAGGGGGATTTCGAGGCAATCCATCTCCAAAGCATTTTATTTCGGCCTTTAATAGTGCAACGTTGAGTAAGCTACTAAACTGTGACAACACCACAACTGGCAATTGTGAAAATGTGGACTGAGGAAAATTGATTTTGTACATAAAATCTGCACACACATTTAAGGTTTCTTCATTATTGAAGCCCGTAAATGAAATCTGCGCATTAGAGACACTCAATAATAGCAATGATTACTCAGGAAATTTGGGTGAGCTTAATAGCATGCGCTCGCTATGTATTTTGGTATATTAAAAAAACAAGTTTTTTGCAGTCTACAAGTGTGATAAATGCAAATCATTTTTAACTGAGAAAAACAGTACTGTTGACTAAAGCAACAAAATATATACTCATTTTAAAAAACAATGATAACAGTGTTGAATTTGGAAACTTAGTGATTTGCAAAAAATGAAGCTTTTACATTTTTGAAAAATTATGAAAATCAGATGGCATGCGCTTTGGAAGAGTTTGCTCAAAAAATAAATGTGGGGCAATGTTTGTCAAATCGTGGATGGACGCTCCTGGATTTCCAGAGGAATACTGCCAGAATAAAAAACTTTCTCTCATTAAACTGTTTGTAAATATTAGGCTATATTACACTCTGAAATTTAATAGTATAATGTTTCAGTCCAAGCAAAGAAAAGAAACAAACCTAACATTTAACGATTTGGGGTGTTGACTTTAAGAAAAGTGTGATTATGACAGAACTAACATTTGATTTTTAATGAACTTTTATTACTGTTAGAGTTCGCCACCTTTGTTTTTAAGTTTTATTATGTGTTTAAGTTTGCATATTTTATGTAAAGTAAATAAATTAATCAAAATAAAATTCATCCTATTATCAGTGTGTATTTATGCACAATTTTTTACTATTTTGCTAACAATTAATAGTTTTGATGTATCATTTAAATATAAAACACAATTATTGTCTCCATTAGTTTATAGACCTGTATTATATTAAGTAAAGTTACACACACATTATAATTTATATATAATTTTGAATTAAATTTGAAGATTTATTAGATATGTTCTTAAAAGGCTCAACAAGATCATTGTAATTAATTTAATGCTTATCTAATACTAAATGCTGTACATTATCTTCCTAGTGATTTGTAAATTCTTTAATTAGCGTATTATTATCAAAGAAATGTAATATATATATATATATATATATATATATAAATAGACAACGTTTTAAACTGATATTCTTAGTGCAAGGCTACACAACTTAATGGACAGGCCCGTGCATCTGCTTGCAGGCCACTTGAAGCGCTAGCGTCGTACTGGGTTGCATTTTTCACCACTAGTAAGATTCGCGACTTTAAATACTAGACTGTGATAATAACCTTCATCTGCTTCTGTTCTAGGCTTGTGAGTATGTTTGTAATCTATTAACCTCAATCTTCCGTTCTAGGCTTGTGAGTGTGTTTGTATTCAAATAACCTTAACCTGCTTCTTTTCTAGGCTTGTGATTATGTTTGTAATCTATTAACCTCAATCTTCCGTTCTAGGCTTGTGAGTATGTTTGTAATCTATTAGCCTCAATCTTCCGTTCTAGGCTTGTGGATATAGCTGACCATTATTATATCAGGATCAATTTTATGCATTCTACTATATTCACTTGTGGATGTGGCTGTATTTTAATTTCGTGTTAGAAATACCTAATAAATTGTTATTGTAGTTAATTTTGAATAATTATTCCCTTAAATCCCTCAAATATCGAATTGAGACCCAATATTATTCACCAAGATTATAAAAAAAAGAGGGATTAGCACTTTATAGTTTTTTTGTACACAATAAGCTCTGAAAGTAAAACATCTTTTCAGGTGACCTGGTGGTCTAGGGGTAAGGTGTCAGACTTCTGTGCTGGCGGCCGGGGTTCAATCCTCGGTCCCGGCACAGATTTATCTGATTACCAAACCCTTCCTTCACCTCTGACAAGACATCTTGTGAATGTGAGGAATGCCAGGTCTCCACCGTGGTTCGTATTCCACGTTAAACTGTAAGTCCTTCATTTCATCTCACAATCATCCTACCATTACACATAAGCGTAAGTGCGTATAACCCGAACGTTTAGTAAGACGGGGTGCTAATAATAATAATAATAATAATAATAATAATAAAACATCTTAAAGTGTGTTTAAACAGTAAACAGTTCTTTATTATATTAAAGAAATTTCCAATTAAGATAGTCACGGGTATATACGCGCACTAATCGTCTATCTCGTAACTTATATTCTGGTTCACCTGTGATGGGAAGGTGTGGCTTCAAATCCCAGTCTGGTGTACTGAGGGTAGTTTTTCCTAAAACACTTTCTCTTCTTCTACGCAAATACGGATACCCTTTTTTTTAAATGATATCTTCCTCATTCTTACTCCATGAGTTTATTTGATTAGGAAAAGCTGGGATAGTAAGACGTGGGGGGTATATTCTATATTATGGACAGACAGCTAGCTAGCTAACACAGAGCAGGGCGGTGACGCTAGACAACACGTGGGGCGAAGCTGCTGCGCTCTAGAGGTGACGCTGTTAGTGACTCAGCATCTGTTGGCTTACTGACAAATGACGCAGCCAAAACTATGTTGGGTTCAAAGGGGAACGTATCACAACTCAATCAACACGACTATGTCTGTCATGAGAAGGATACAATGTATTTGCGAGCTTAAGTAAATTGAGACACGTGCTGGTAGCTAACATATTGTTTTCAAGGTCACCACCAAGCTAAGTTTAGTTGGTTTTGTTTTTCAGTTGTTTCAAAATACCCCTTTTCACGTTGCTTTTTATTCTTATAATTTGATGTAACATATTGTGTTACTGTACGTATTTTTATACATTAATTACTAACGGCTTAATCCAAGGAGGGGGGATTGGGGAAGTATATATTGGGTGCATTCAAATAAGCACGATGAGAGGATAGGGAGACTATTGATAATACCCCACGTGTGAAACCAACCTCGGCGCATTCGGTTATGACTCAAACCAGGACCTCCCCATTTAACAAAAAATTTGTGCTATTTAAGTATAACGTCTTAAACTGGCTGACCACTGTTAATTCATCCTTAATTTTATGGACAGATTGATAATTAAAAAAACTCAGGGTAAATTTTATGAAAACTATAGATTGCACAAAGTTTCAGCCTGGTCGGTAAACAGGATTTGGTTCTAGGTCAATGAACAGAAAACAATTTTCCTGTACATGAGGTGATGAAACGTCGACATTTATCAATATATATATATATAAATTTTTATGGTCATGATACTATTGTTCTCTTTTAGGGGTAGAGAAAAAATAAGAATAGCGATACAGATTTATTTCAATGTTATACTTTATAGGGGTCCTTCATTACGGTAGCATAACGAAGCAAACAAGTACTACTGTACAAAAAAAATCAATGAAACAAATTTTTTAAATTCACTTACTACTAACATTTTAGAATTTGTGATAATCTTTTAGAGGGTAGATGCATGGTAAAAGCCTAAAAGACATTTTCTAAAAAAAAAAAACTTGGTAAATTAATCAAGAACACACAATCGAATAAAAATGTATACGGATTAAGGTCGAATTTAGAGGGACATTTACTAGCATTTACGTGGTAGGAGAATGGTTTAAAGTAAACAAACACCTTCACTATACACAACTAGTGTTCAAACTTTTATCTCCTCGCCTTCGAAAATCCAACATATGGTACCTCTTTAGAGAGGTGGGAAAAATATATTTCAATGTGGCCACAGGTATAGCGAATGAGAAATTTTTAAAAAAACTCGCCACACCATGTAAAAATTGAGAAATTAGGTTGCTCAATCGAACACTCATAACAGCACACACTGTTTGAGCAACTTTATTCAAAACATGCAAACTTTGACTACTCAATTACAAATGCCTCAGACAAAACTGATGAAAATTGTTCAACAATCAAATTGACAACAACAATTACAAATCAGCATGTTGATTACTTGATGAATCCCATCGTAGAGAACGTCAATTCTCCCTCTAGCGTTGATCCAAACATGTACCATAAATTGGGAATACTCGATATATTTCCACATATCTGTGACTGAAGAATTCTAGTAAAATTTCAAGTGTTCCAGGTTTTAAATAGAAAATAAAACACACACGATCCCACGCTTGTCCAAAGACAGAAGGGCAGAAATTTAATTTCCTCTAATTTGTAATATCAAAGTGGAATGGATCATGCAAGAATTTAAATGTTATTTTGAAGTCATTGGAATAATATAAAACGTGATTAAAATTTCTGGGTCAGGTTCTTTGTCCAGTTCACGTAGAGCTGCCGCTTCAAATCAAGTAGATCACACTCATCACTTTTTTTTTAAATTGATAAGAAAAAATATCAAAATACAACCAAAATACTCCGTCAGGAAAAAGTTTATTTTACTGTGAGAGATTGCAAACTCAAAACTACTGAATCAGGAAATAAATCAAATAAAGTGGACATAATTAACTTATAAAGGTTGTTCCTTACTAAATATGATAAAATAATCAAATTTAAACTTTTCAAAGTGTTTCTAGTGAGGAAAGCCATTAAAAGCCCAATCTACATTTTGTTAAAGTAGCTCCTCATAATCTGAGAACATAATTTTCGTGGATGTCTTCAAAATGGGACCTTCAGTTAATGATATTTCTGTATGTGTTTATCTCTAAGTTATTCAAGAATTGGCACCGTTACGTCATTTTTTCCAATCATATTTGTGTTACTACCAGTGCAAATGGCCATTTATTTAAAAGTCTTCAGAATTAACTTTACATTAACACAGTTTTTACTTATAATATATCAACATTTATGATGCCATGAAGATAACCGTAGAATATCTCTTCAGGGCCGGTCTATCCTAAAATATGTTTTACTCAAAGAAAGTGGCAGTAAATCTTTAAGACCACATAACACTAAAAATAACCTTAACCCCAAATGATAACACATTCTTCCTTTTGTAAAGAATTAAGAGCCATTTGGGTAGTTTTATCATAAATTGAGTATCATGTAACTAGCGGTTTTCATAAGTCACAGCTATAGTAGCGCATAAAATAAAACCCAATTTAAATGACGCCTGTAGATTTCGTGACCACCCATACTCAAAGGGATTTATTGGATGCTTGCAAATGTGCTTTGGTGATTTCAAAGAAAATATGGCACAGTCTCTTACAATGTAGGTTTATGGAAGATAAAGTAACTCAACTACATGACCAGAGCTGACAGAACTGCTACATATATCTGGTTAATGGGAACGAAGCCATTCCAGATGCATTGCCAGAGACAAAACACTGTGGAATATACGTATAGTCCGATTTTGGTTGGAATAACAGTAGAGAAAATTCAAAAATATTTCTTTGCAGCCAACATTGATAGCATTCTACTGTATTATTTGTGTTTTTATATAGGTATTGATAATATCTATCAAAAGTGACAGCTGCAGATCACATGACTTGATGTATGAATATATTTAAATTGTTGTAACGTTATTATTATTAGTATTATTAGCACCGCGTCTTACTACCCGTTCGTGTTATACGCACTTACGCTAATGTGTAATGGTAGGGTGATTGTGAGATGAAATGGAGGACCTACAGTTTAACGTGGAATCCGAACCACGCTGGAGACCTGGCATTCCCCACATTCACAAGATGTCTTGTCAGAGGTGAAGGAAAGGTTTGGTAATCAGATAAATCTTTGCCGGGACCGAGGATTGAACCCCGGCCACCAGCACAGAAGTTTGACACCTTACCCCTAGACCGCCAGGTCACCTAGTAACGTTAGTAATTACGATATACTGTTCTTCCTAACAAAATCACACTAGATGTATCTTTTTAGCAAGTATCTGAGATCTACCCCTGTGCTGGCCTGATCTAACGCATCCCTCTCGTGTTGGACTGGATTGCCTGTGACGAGGAGACAGGGTTAGAATCCTGGCTGGGTTTAGTGAGACAGGCTTATCGTACACTTTTTATACTCTTCCTCCAAATAAATTTGGGTACATTTACTCTCAAATTATGCCTGCCTCATTTATATTTCACTAGCGTAATTAATATATGCGTATTAATCAAATGGGTACTTAGACGTGGTGAAAATAAAAAGGTTTAGATAAGTGAGTTACAGAATTTTGATACACACTGTATAAGTTTATAACAAAATGCTGGCGGCCGGGGTTCAATCCTCGGTCACGGCAAAGATTTATCTGATTACCAAACCCTTCCTTCACCTCTGACAAGACATCTTGTGAATGTGAGGAATGCCAGGCCTTCACCGTGGTTCGGATTCCACGTTAAACCGTAGGTCCTTCATTTCATCTCACAATCACTCTACCATTACACATTAGCGTAAGTGCGTACAACCCGAACGGGTAGTATGACGCGGTGCTAATAATAATAATAATAATAATAGTATAACAAAATGTTTTTAAAGAGATACACTTAATATTTTTCTATGCAAACTTGGTAAGAATGAGTTTATATTGTGCAATCATCGTATTTAAACGTTATTAATGATTACAAAAATTACAATAATATTAATTGTAGTTCAATTAAAGTTGGACGAATCTACAGATGCTTGGTTTTATTAGAACATTATACAAATATATGTCACTTATGTATACCTCCAACTATTCTATTTAATCTTGGTATTTTTGACAATGAATCGTATCCCTAGTTGGCGAAGTCATGCTAAGAAATCTTATCGAACATATATATATATATATACACTGAATGTTCGTAAACTCATAGCCCAAGCTGCATATATAGCTTGTTTGAACCAAAAGTAATACAAAATACCTATACACTTACATCCGGAAAAATATGCCAAGCATTAAATTGTGTCCAAAGTTTTGGCGTACAGCGCCGGGAGAACAAAGCTGTAAAGCATGCGTGTACAACAAGTTGCATAGTATTTAGGCGCATGGCACTGCAAACCTAATAATGGAAAGCCCTTTGAGTGATGCTAGTGATGACCCTCAGAGCGTATTCGCATTTCTAGATGGACTGGTGTGTTGTTTACTATCAACTGTTTTATACTCTGCTGCCGTGCTCCAAGATGTCGAGGTGACGTGTAGTGTCACGCGCCTAACTCCTATGCAACCTGTTGTACACGCATGCTTGAATAGCTACTACTCGACACAGTAAACATAGCATGTGGAAATAACGTAATATATTTGAAAAATGGAGGAAGAGACTCATGATACTCGTCATCAGTCGTTATCTTGACGTTCTGGTGTGTACACTCCGGTCAGCTTACCGAGGGGGGCGCGTAAGTTCGATAGTTTAGGACTTTCAGTAGCTTTTGGGTAGAATGTTTTAATTTTATTTTTACCTTTTTTTATATAAACATTACGGATACATAATCAACTTTAAATACAAGGTACGTAAAGGGTTTTTATAATTGATTCAAATAAGCGTGAAAGCCAACTATTTACAATGAAGGGCTTATGTCCCATCTGCCATTTGTTACTGACTAGTGACTCTCACCCCTCCGCCTTTCAAACTCTAGAGCGATTGCAGCGCTTGGACTCGAGATGCAAGGTTTTCTGTGTCGAGTACTATGTTCTCCCGCGGAGGAACACCGAAACTTTGAACACAATTTAATGGTATTAGCATAGTTATCCGGATGTAAGTGTATAGGGATTTTGTGATACTCTTGGCTCAAACAAACTATGTGTGCAACTTGGGCTATGAGTTTTCGAGTACCCTCTATTTATATATAACGTAGTACAAATCTTTTCAGTATTTCTTAAAATGTATTGTAGAATTTTTGGAATAAACGTATAGTTAGTAGTCTAATTAACCACTTTACATCTAAATTGATGTTTGCGTAGCCCTTGGGAGCTGATTGCTAAATAAGTTATATCGCCGGGTTTTGGTTAATTAATGTATTTAACACCAAAGTCAATAACAAATCATTATAATAGATGAGGACTGGGAGAGTATCTTAAAGGTATTGTAACTGCATTAGCGTGGAGAGAGTATGGGAAAAGCATCGTCATAGAGCACATATGAAAAGTCACCTGCAGTTCACGAGGCCAGGATTCAAGCTTCAGCCTTATCGTCACCGAAAATCCAACCTATTGAGATGTTTAAACATCCGTTTGGGCTATAATGATATGTACTAATTACGATAATGTATTATGGAGGAAAACGTTTGAATTTAGAGTATACATACCCTCAGTTGCATAGTTGAATAAGGGGAAGCTGTTGCGGGGGTGAAACTCAGTAAATCCGACTGATATTTGAAGCCCTATCTCCCCGTAATAATCAATCCAGTCGAATGCAAGATTATTGCCTAAGTCAAGTGTTCTGCAAATCTTTTTTTAAGTTCACGGCAAACTCAACAATCGTAGATTTTTGGTGACACACTGTTTTGCTTTGGGTACAAGCCACGGTAGCAGTAGGCGATTTACGCCAACCAGTCCAAGGGTTGTAGGTTAGATCAGAATTAGGAAATTATAGACTAATTATTCTCCTGAAGAAACTTCAAATGTTCCTAGATTAAAGATTGCAGTTATTTTTTTGTACCTGCATTTAGAAACATTTCGTCCAAACCATTAGTAAAAGGAAAACCATAACTCTAACGTAACGTAAAAGATTTTGACTTTGTCAGATGTATTAAAGATATTAGTAATCACTAATAAGTAAGAAATGAAGAGAGAGCACAGCTGCTGCTCATAACAACGTCATCCATGCTCTTATTGAACGGTTTATCGAGATGCTCTGGGCTGTGATCAGTGGTGGCTTGTACCATAAAGCCCCCCGACAGACCTGCTGGTCTGGCTCGGGAGAAGTCACACGCCAGACCTATCGCTTCGTCTGTGACTGTCCTTATACTCTTGCGCCTAGAGTCGCGTCGCTGTATCACTCGTGGTACATCGATCTACGATGCATTCCCTTCGCATACATTTCGTGGGCTTTATTTAGTATGTTATGTTACAAGTTCTGAGGCTACATGGTTACTTTATTAGTTTCCTCTTAGTTCTTATAGCCAACTATGTATTACAAATTTAGATTTGTTAGCGTAATTCTTAGGTTAGGTTAGGCTATGGGGGAGGGCAGGCACAATTAACCCGTTTACAGTCTCGTACACCCCAGAACCACCTCTAGGTGTGACGGCACCTAATTCTCCCTTGTTGCGCCACATAGTTTTGTGGAGAAATGCCTTTGACCATTCGACCACCGAAACGGGTAAATTTAGTTAAATAACACCCTTTTATTTTAGTCACAAAAGTTAGTGTTTTAAATCATTACTTAACTCAGAATATAATAGTCTTAATCTTATTTTTTTTAAATCACCTTTAAGCTTTATTAGACTTTTTTTTTTTTGCATACAAACTCATAATATTTAATAAACCAAATTGAAAATTAAAAAAAAAAATTTATATTTATTAAGGAAGTGTCTGATCTTAAGGGTTATTTTGATAGAATAAATCAAGTAAAATAAAATGTGTTCTCATTAGTCATTATATTTGATAGAATTATTAAATATTCTTAGAACATCAAAATTCTAGTGCCTAATACATTAAACACAATATAAAAATTATTAATTAACATATTTTAGTTCAGTAAAAACTTTTGACAGATTACATCTTAATAGGGACATAATGTAGTTATTAACAAAAAAAACTTTATCGCTTTGTCCCCCATCATCACTGTGCAAAATTTCGAGTAATCATTCAATTACGAATGCACAGGATTTGGTTGGATAGTAAACACACAGTAAAAATAATCAAATATCTCATTTAGTTTCCTGTTGTATTTTAGTTGTAACTCAAGGTATTATTTAATTTTATATACGTGTGAGGTTAGTATTTTTAGAGGGTCCTAATCCTATAAAACCCATAGCTTGTTTTGGGAGAGGTGGAACCATATGTTTCAACCCTTTCATCAATGGAAGAATTCAGTTGCGTGTTATGTAATGTTGCCAGGGTAAGCAGAGCTGGTTGAAACATACCTGTGATAAGTTCTCACGACTCGGTCCCCATTTGACCAACCCTTCGTTGAATCTTCTCTACATACCTTACATGGGAATGTATTTTCAAGTCGCATGCTGTAGTGTGTTTCTAGAGTCAGCAGAGATTGTTAAAACTAAACCTGTTTTAATGTCACAACTTGTAAACCCCTATTTTGTTTCAAAAAGGAAGGATGAGACTGCAGTTTTAATATTTTATTTACATTTTATATTTAAATTCAAGAATTCTCTTTATTTTATAATATTATTTTTAATTATTCGTTTGTATTTTAGAATGTTTAAGCCCTTAAGGTAGTCTGGAAGTCAGTACATTTATTTTATTTTAAATGTACTTACTGGGTGCGTTGGACGATGAAACTAAAACGGAAAGAGCTGATCTAGCACAGAGTTTTCGTTCTAAGAGAAATACACCTTTTGCTTAGTACCGGGTGGTGACATTGTCCATCCAACCAGAAAGCCAGGTTTCAAACTACTCTCATGTGATAGGTCGAGATTGTCAGTCCACTCTTGTGCAGTCATCGATGTCATCAGAATTTGAAAAAGACGCAAGGGAGAAACGAACTCTCACTGTTACACCTGAAAGAGACGCGCAGTGACCGGGGTGGAGACAAGACGTGTGTTGCTTGTCGTATATTTAATCGTGTTATAGTGTACGGTACTAGCGTATACAAACTGAAGTTAACTATTATATTAATACATATAAATAGTACATTCTAACTATAAATTAATATATAAAGTGATCAACGTATATTTGTATGAGTGGGAATTTCCTTACATGAAAATCGCACCGAGAAGGGAAGCTGAGCTAGCCAGGAATAGATATCAAGATTATAAGTCGTATTTGTAAATTTTTCAATTGACGAGCCAACGAGAAACTTATCTTAACATTTACAAACTGACGACCCAACGAAGAGTCTCTTTAGGGTATTTAATAATTGGCCATCTAACAAGAGGCTAGCTAGAATTTTATACTGTGATAAGTTCCCCCCCCCCCCCACTTGGTCCCATTTGACCAACCCTACATCAGATATTCTCTAGGCCTACATACCTCACATGGGAATTTATTTTTACAGTGGCGTGTCGTAGTGTTGCAAGAGCAAGCAGAGCTGGTTAAGGCTATACCCGTGATGGTCTGGCCCACTCTGACCCCATTTGACCAATCCTACATAAGCTCTGCACTAGATATCTAGCGCGGAAAAAAAAATGTGTTTCAGTTGATACTTGGTCGATCAATCTTCTACTGAGAGAGAACATATTACAGGTACAGTTAAAACAAACTCTGCTCACCCTGGCAACACTTGACGCCGCCACGCCAGTGAAAGAACGTCATTTTGAACGTTACTATCGCCCTGTCAGCCCTGCTCAACCCAAGGTCGCGTGTCCAATGAACACTCAATAAAGACCTGGGATCAGTTTATTTTGTTAGTGTAACGAAACGTTTGTTGGCGACCACAATAGCGCGAGAGACGCCCTCAACTCCTTCCACCCAGGCTACAGACTGCCGACATGTTGGCACGAGAAGGGTAGGGGGGGAGAGAGACGGTGACGCAAACTACTGTTGCGACTACCCAACTAGCGGTTTGGCTTTATCTCAAAATAAAGACACCAGAAATACTTTTACTTCACGGGATTATTTAAGTACGGTGACTGCGCTTCATTGCATTTCCTGACAAATGTTCGTACGTCATTTGACCATATGGCTCAATAGATTCCGTTTATATCTCTATACATTAATCCAGTGAATTTCAACATGCGATTCGCGTACTTATGGGAATACCCACCATATCTATCAGGCTGGATTTACATCAGTGGCACAGTCACGATACAATCTCGGTACAGTAACGATACGATACACTAATCGCCCCATTGTTTTGAAGGTGACTATTTACATCATCGATGACGCTTCGACCTCGATATAGTCACGATACAGCCTCACCATCACTACGATACTCTTGAGATGATATTTTACCGTACAAACTTAATGGCTGTGGTGCTAGTGTGCACTAGAGAGACGTGATTGTCTTTGGAATGGCCACAATAACAGTAGAAACCTTAGACTGGAGTCTCCATTTTGCTGATAGATTTTGTTCCCAGTTCATTTTAACAGCTTCATCCTCATCGTCAAAATTAGTTGCTATAAAAGCTAACGTTAAGAGTTAAAGACAGGATATATATATATATATATATATATATATATATTCAGTACGTGTTACATGGCGCAAGCACGAGCCCAACTTAAAGCCATCGACTAAAAGTGTACAGTCTCTCTATCGAGTGTCTACCGTTGCAGTATCACTGATATAAATGACAGTGATCGCGGCCGTATCGTAGGTCCGTAGCTATATCTTTTTCGTAGAGTTACTGTATCGCTACAGTACCGCCGAGGTAAATAACAGGGGTACACGAGAATAATTTAGACGAAATGACGTTTTTCTTCCTCCAAGTGAACCTAATTTTAACATAATATAAACAATTATATGCTATTCGACAAGAAAATGATGTATATTAGTTGTCATTATGAATATATTTTATTTTATATTTGTTAATTAATTTATTTTGTTTACCATCACTCATTCTTATTTCTCTTTCTGTGCCCAAGCCGCAAACATATTTTTACTTAAGTAACATGTAAAGTTTGGAAATGTTCTTACTGAGTTAAGCTATGTTTACTCATTTGTGTCCCCGTACATATAAAATAGCTAATTATCTTTGAAGAAATGTTCAAATAGTTTTTACTTCTTCTAATATCAAATGATTTTAATAAGTTATTAGACCTTAGTCATTAGACCCTGGTCATTAGACATTTGGTAAAAAAACAACAACTACGTACACCTCAGTGATCGAACACCGATCTCCCCGTCATCGATAGTCAGGTCTATAGTGAGAGTGATACCTTTAACCGTATGACCACTGAAATGGGTCTATTTTTCTATTAAAAAGTATATAGGATCATGTATACAAAATCCACTAAACGTTGTTAAGAGACTCTTCGTAAGAAACAAATAAACTCGTTTCAGTTGGTTTTCATCTTATTTATATGAAAAAAAAACAATTTAAGGAAGAGTTGAATAACGTCATCACATTAACTAGAAGTTGAGTTTATTTATGAATCATTTAGTAAGATCATATTTTAATTTATTCTTTATAAAAAAGTTTCTCAGAAGGTTAACTTATTTGTAGAAATCAACCAGAAATTACAACATAATATTTCCTTCCACTCTAGTTATTTCGAAATAGATCAATATTTTAAACCTAGTCGTCTAAACTTTTTTTTAATGTAGTGATCAGTTTTCAACACCTAGGATGACTAGACCAGCCCGTTTCCCCCATACCATGTGTACGTGCGGAAATCCCACGTCCGTTGAATCATTCAGCTACAGTAGAAACACGGTAGAAAGAGCGTTTGATTAAACATCAACATTATTTTGGCCCAATACTTTATAGGATATGCAAAGTTCACTTTTTAAATGCGTATCAAAGCTCTAAACAGGCAAAGAAAAGTTGAAGCAAAGTCGAAGTGAAGCTTGCAACATGAGAAGGAAAGTCGAAGCGAAACATGAAAAGTAAAGTCAAAGTTAAGCTTGAAACATGAGAAGGAAAGTCGAAGCGAAGTTTGAAACATGAGAAGCAAAGTCGAAGCAAAGCTTGAAACATGAGAAGTAAAGTCGAAGCAAAGTTTGAAACATGAGAAGGAAAGTCGAAGCGAAGTTTGAAACATGAGAAGCAAAGTCGAAGCAAATCTTGAAACATGAGAAGTAAAGTCGAAGTGAAACTTGAAACATGAGAAGCAAAGTCGAAGCGGAGGAGATTTGGCTTTTTACTTTAACATTTTGATGATTACACACCCTAATATTTACTATTATATGATTAGTGTTGTTTATAGGTATGGATACTATACATACAAAATAACAGCTGCATATTCCATGATTCGACTTTCGAAAGACGTGTGAAAGTAGTTTTAGTTTTTTTAACAGTTAGCTACTGTTCTTTCTACCATCTTTCCACTTTAGTAGCTCTATTAAAAACACTACTCTCATATATCTATCATCAGGAACATTATTCCTACGCAACACCTGGCTGCGAATTCTACTTCTCCTTGTTTTACAACATTTACACTTCTTCGAATATAATTTTTCTTATCTAACTTTTTTAGTTTATAAGTTTCGACCTTAGCCAATCACCTCTGGGAAAAAAGAAGTTTCGTGTAGCAGTTTTCATGCGTTTTTGTAATATGATTATCAATAAAATACATTAAGTGAATTTGTACAAGAACTTTTTGAACGTTTATTTTGAAATGTCTTATATTTTTCTTGAATCTCTTACATTTTGGGAGTCCTTGTCCTCCTTTGCGCCAAAGGCATCTGGGCAATGGAGCACTCGTTGAAGAGGTTGGAGAAAAACGAATGGGTAATGTCTTTCATTAGCTCTTTAATAGCTTATCACACAAAATACAACTTTAAATATTTATATTTTACTATATTTTCGTGAGGAATAAAGTATATAGTAGGTAAATCAAATTATTTTAATTTATTTGTCTTCCTAGTCAGCTGATCACGGGGAAAAAAAAAACAGGCTAAAGAACTAATTTTGTATACCTTTACCGCAAGTGAGTTGTACCGAGAGAGCAGCCACCACCATTGGCGATGATATTGCCAACATTTGCGGATATAGGGTGTCATGTGGTCAGCACAACAGACCCTTTGGTATTTATCTCAGTTTTCATTCAAGTAGTTCCCCATTTGTCCTCACCAGGATGAGTATGACTCCGTTACAGACACACTGCTTTACATATTAATTTTGGAAGTGCTGGGGATCGAACCTGGGACCTCTGTATATATTGCCAGGAGTTCTCACCACTAGACCACAGAGATTGTTTTTAAAATATATATATATATATATATATATATGAGGTCAATTTATGTATACTAAACTTGAATACAATTAGAGATATAATATGACTTCTTAATGTTTTAAATACTTATACTTAATTATGTTAATCATAATAATTGCTTTGGTTGAAATGGTAAAACCATTTGCTGCATCACAAGACAGATAACATTACCCATGCAATTAAAAAAGTTGATAATATGTAATTATCTTATTTTATTTTTTACCGTGTCTTACTACCCATCTGAGTCATCAGCATATTTAAACTTTCGGAATAGGGACGAGCAAAGTATAATTTAAAGAAATTATACTCACATTCACGCAGAGGGAGAGGGGGAAATACCATAGAGGAAAACCAGCCTTAATACGCCCGAACGGGGTCCTAACTCTGATATCCACGCCGTTGGAAATCCAGTCCAATTACAGAGTGACGTGTTAATACATTCGACCACCGATGCGGGTAACGTAACGTTTTTCATTTGGTGTTCCACGGCTGTGCCACGAAGGGTCAGCAGGTTTCCCGCGAGAGTTTGGAGGAACAGCAAAAAGAAGTGAGGATAAAAAATTGAGAGGTATAATTTTTTTTTAATCCATGAACATTATTTTTAAAAACAGCATAATTATTAGAATTTTATCTACTTGACTTTTAAGCCCCATCTTAATAAGTTACCAGATTTTTTTTTCACTGATACAACACACAAAAAAACAGTTTTGTACAGGTTACAACAAATTTAATGTTGACTACAAAATTAGTTTAATAGCAAAATCATTTTGTAGTCCCCATTATTTTTGGGTATCCTGTACAAAACTGTTTTTTCTGTAAATATTTCCCTAAACTAATTGTGTGCCTTGACAGTTTTAGTGCCTTGTTCAGTGTGCCGTAAGTTGAAAAAGGTTGAAGTTTTCTGGGATAGTTTGATCTTAAAACATTTTGCATTTAAACATTTTAATTGTTGTTTGAAGAATATGTAGTCATAAAAAAGATTTTATAACTTCTCAAAATTTGCTTTATCATCTAATGAAATTCCTCCAAGGGATATTAATTGTTGTTATATTTCCCACCACGTAACAACTGAGAAGGGTAGAGAAACTCCAAATCCCAACCTTTATTTACAAACTGTATATTATGGTATTAATTAAATTAATATTACTTGAAAACCTGCTTCAGTGGCCCCATGGTCTATGGCGTCACTCTCACAATAGTCTACATTGCAAGTGGCAAGGTGATCGGTTTTAAAATCCCGGTCAGGAGTACTGAGATTTTTCCTAAATGGTTTTCCACTCTACCTCCACGCAAATGTGGGTACTCCTATGAAATTTAACCTTTCTTATCCGTGGTTCGTTAGCCTATTTAGTGCATATGGGTGAAACCTGAACAGGTAGTAAGAATTGGCGATAAAAAAATTATTTGTTGACTTATTAATTATTTTAAACGTATTTTATTAACTCTAATTGGTGGTGTGCCATCAAGGATTGGGATTATATTATTTATCAAAATTAAATAAAAATTAAATTAAATCTTATTTTAGGTATTTAACTATCCATACACACCTTTTAAAAGTTGTGTATATTAATTATTTGCTGTTGGTATAGTTATATAAGGGCGATGCGGGAGCTGGTTAGTTAAATAATGATATTAATAATAATATTTAGCAGCACGTCTTACTACCCGTTCAGGTTATACGCTTGAAGTACTAATTACTCTAAAGGATTAGGACTTGGGAAGGTTGAATTAGAGGAAGTGAGCCCGCATTTGCGTGGAGGGAGAGTGGAAGACCATTTAGTAAAAAACCCCTCCCAGTTCACCCGACCGAGATTCGAACCTCGATCTCCCCATCCTCAGCAGTCGAGCTCAACACGACAAGCGCGTTAGCCAACTACGTCACCGAGGCGGGTGATTAGTTAAATGTTCCTTTATTTTATCTATTGGCATCATAGTTATAAATGACTTGAAAGTTGTTACAACTCATATTGGGTGATTATTTGTTTTGAATTGTCAATAGAAGCTAACATTGAATCAATTGTTAAGACGTACAAGAAATAATTGTAGTATTTCACCACCGTCTAAAATCCTTTCGTTCATTATGTGGATTCTTAACTAAAACAAGCTCAATCAAATGAGGAATTATCAAGATAACAGGAAATGTATGCGTTTTAACATTCACATCAGTATTTGTGTCGGTAAACATATAATATGTCAGTTACCACTTCATTTAGAAAGCTGAAGTGACCAGTGTTTATTTTAGACCATACAATCGGATTCATCAAGAAGGCACAACGGGAGTTTATTGGTGATTTAAGAGTCTCGGTGCATCGTTATGGGACGAGTTTAACTTTTTTCACGACCGGTGCTACACATAAATAAACAAGCAGGAAAAATCTAAGAATCGCAACGCAATACAGTAGATTAACTAACTTGTCTGATCTGTGATTCTGTGTGGCCCACGAATCTTTTGATGAACCAAAATTCAGTGTAGAAGGATTCTTCTTTTTATAAACGTCGTATAAATACACCATTTGAGTTCAACGTTATTCGGAAATTGGGAATTATTTGGGGAAATTTAGCAAATCAGGTTGGTGTACCTAATAGTCATTGCTATTCATTCTCACTAGATGGTTCATTCTCAAAAATGCTTAAACTTTTGCACATGATTTTGTGAATAGCTGTTTTCTCGTATGTAAAGCAACAAATCACCTGAGATATCGTAACTGGGGATTTTGTGGTATATTCATTAACATTGTATACTTTTTTTTTCAGATAAAACCCCGTTTATGGGTAGTATACTGACGACTTATTTTTCAAAAACTTGAAATAATTTAAGAATGGCTTTATCGAGTTGGTTCCAAATAGGTATCTTGCGAGTGTTTGACATTACTAGTAATATTGTATACTAGTTTTTGGGGCTGATGACTGATTTTTAAACATTTTGAACCATTTTTAAAATGGCTTCACTGATTTGGTTCAAAATATGTAACATGTCTAGTCATTTTTTTTAATATTATAAATGATTGTATTTATTGGTTTTTCACGTAAACATTAGTTTAATAATAGCTTACTGATTACTGCTAGTTTTTAATTTGAATTTTACTTTCTCATATTAAGCGAAAGTATTAAATAATGACATTTTTGTCCTCGATATAATGATGTTGATTTTATAGTTCTGTTTGGTAACATGTCTGTCTATCCTTGCCCATGGATCCAAAACTGTTTGATGGCTTTTTTTTTTAACATTTTATATTTAGAATTTAAAGGGTTATACCACAGAATTTTTTGTTTTTTATTTTCACCCTAACCATCAAATCAAGGATACATAGTTTACTGATGAGCTATTTCATTTTAATTCAAAAAATTTAATAAATGTCTTTAACGATTTAAAAAATAATCATTGCTATATAGAGAGCGGTTGACCTCCCAGATAACACTGTATATAGGCTACTTGGTGTTTGACTAAAAATTTGCTAAGAGATAGTTTGACGGTGAGAGTTTTTTAATTTTATAAAATAAACTAATTTTATTGGGTAGTTTAGCTACGACCAATCATGGAAATTTTAAATTTTTTGAAATTGATTTTGAAAATTGAATTCAAAATTGGTATATGGGAACAGTTTTTTATGATACATACGATTTTATTTTTTTTGCAAATTACAAGTAATTTTAGGGTAACTACAGCAAAATTCTTACTTTTGAAAATTTGAAATTTGTTGAAAATATGTGAACAATTTTATTTAAAATATATGTATAAAGTATGTTTATTTCGATTCTGATTAAATAGATGTTTGATCTTATGAGGAAAATCTAATTAGTGTTAGTTTACTGAAAACCTATTTTTGAATATTTTCTCCGAAGTTATAATACACAATATGAAAGAGAGTGTGCGATTATGTCTTACCATTCATCTTATTTTGGTGGTCGTTGTTTTTCCACATGACCACGCATCTTTCATCTTGAGTACGTGCAACGGACATATCTCTCTACCTTTAACCACACGATACCTTTAATTAGTGAGTCTAGTGTACTTTAATATTCGAAAACTATAATTACATTCCTACACGTCTTACTAACCTTCGGGGTTATCCACATTTAATCAATCTATTGGAATGAGGATGAGGAAATGTACCCGTATCTGTGTAAAAGGGGAGTGTGAAACATTTTAGGACAAACCTTGCCCTCTTCATAGTCTGCCGGTGCTCAACCCCTGACCTACCCGTCACCAGTAAACCAGACCGGACACACTTGAAGCCTTAGTCCACGTGCCCACCGAGGCGGGTAGCTAGGTGTCAACACTCGCTGAGCGGATGAATAAAGAAACATGCTACGATCTAAACGCTGTCGAATAAGTATTTTTTTTAAATTTCTCAACACATAAGAAATAATTAATAAATACCCTGAGCTTGTTTCAAAGAACATAGTTTTAGTTTCAAATTAGGTTCACATTAGTTAATCTTGAACCAAATAAAAAAAAAAGTGCCATTACTAAATTACTGTCGCGTACCCCTAATAAATACGCCTCTTACCCTCTGGGTACGCGTATTACAGTTTAAAACCACTTGTTCGGTTTAGGGGATGAAGGAGAATGTTGTATTGTTTAGCTTATAAGTTGTGTACGTCACCCTCATACCGCCGTGTTTTATGGCGAAGAAGTGGTCGGGGTGTTTAGCCTAACCTCGGGTGGGTTCATTGGAAGATCAGGGAATTCCCCTAACTGATTTCAAACTTTCTATCACTTGATAGATAGTGTGTACTTCCTCCCAATTTCAACCTACTCATCCATTACCCTACTCTTGGGTATCCGGGGTTGGTAGTCAGACGCGGTTGGTGACCTGGCGGTCTAAGGCTAAGGTGTCAGACTTCTATGCTGGCGGCCGGGGTTCAATCCTCGGTCCCTGCACAGATTTATCTGATTACCAAACCCTTCCTTCACCTCTGACAAGACATCTTTTGAATGTGAGGAATGCCAGGTCTCCACCGTGGTTCGGATCCCACGTTAAACTGTAGGCCCTCCGTTTCATCTCAGAATCACCCTACCATTACACATTAGCGTAAGTGCGTATAACCCGAACGGGTAGTAAGACGCGGTGCTAATAATAATAATAATAGTAAGACGTGGACAACGGATCAAGTAGCCCTGTGCTCATAATTTGTCCCCCACCAAAAAAAAACCCAAATGATTGTTTAATATACAGCCTTGCCAACAGGAACACGTGTGCGCGAACATATTCGCTTGTAAGTGAGAGGAGAGAAAGTTTCACATCCAGATCGCTCTCTGCTCTCCGTGTGTCGAAAGACCACTCACTCCATCCCCACGACCTGGAAAGTGTAAATAGACAACGGATAGGCTAGTAGTATAGGATGGTCTGAGCCCGCTGTGACAGGGAGAAAAGAAAGGCCCCTCCAATAGTTATTTCAGTAGCACACAGTGTTGCATCGCGGTGTGTGTGTGTAACCCTCGCCGCCCTAAATAGACTCCAGAGCGTCCCAAGTTCGTCAGGAACACAGCTAGCACGAGCCTCCGGCGAGACATCGCTCCTGAGGAACAAGACACGGATAGTTCCAGTCTCGCGCTGTCTTTAAGGTGTGGTCGCATCCTTAACTCCCCCGTCACTTGCGGGGAACGAGGTCTGATCTTTGTTGAAGGAGAAATATTTAATTTTGCGAGATTGAAATACGTGACTTTTATCTTGAGCTGATTATCTAATTGTCCCAGTAGGGTCTACCTGAGGCTGTCGTGGGATGATGAACCAGACAAATTAGTTATGACACGCCCACACTGTTATTGCATTCACATGCTTGATTATTAGCAAGTTTTATTAGAGTGGAGTCTATCGAAACAATTGAGGGAGGCTTCATGACGCGCAGAAACGAGATAAATAGGGAAGTGGAGCTGCGGTGTTTACACATTTCTATCATCGGGCCAAAACCTTCGTCAACTGGTCAAAAGGTCGCGAAAAACTTAATTTAGCCCATGAACCACCCTAATAAAATAATTTAAATTGAAAAGGTAATAAATCTAAAATATATAAATTATATAAAATAATTAAAATATAAGTAAATAGCTCTGATCAACATCAGGGGAGGTTCAAGTTTCGAATATTAGCCTTATGAACTGAGTTGTTTTCTATCTAAATGTTTTAACACTCCTCCTCTATGAATATGAAGGTACATTTCCTCTAAATTATTCCTTCCTTGTTTATATTCCTTGAGTGTAAATACACGGATAATCTGTAAGAGGGGTTGAACGTAGACAGACATTGTTTCCCGAACTTTTATCAGTCACGTGGCCATTTAGTCAACGTACCTCATCCAGCTACCCATAAGAGATTAAAATGGCCAGCATTTTGTTAGGTACAAACAATCGTTCAAAATTTTAAGAAAACATCAGTGGTAGAGTAAACAAATCTGTGACAAAGGAAAATAAAGGCTTATAGAAGTCCATGACATGTCAAAATCTATGCCATTAAAAAAAACTAAACCTATTTGGACATCACGTCATCGCTCGTGATCCACCATGCCTTCATTTGACGTCTTTAATCAGGTTCCAAACTAAACACACTTGACTTGACCAGCTGATTCCAACAATTGTATTTCTTATTTCGTTCCCAAGTGAGTGTTGGATAAAATCTTTCAAAGCCATTCGTCTCAGCCTCTCCACTTCCCAAACCCTGATTTAAAGGGGGTGAGGTGACAGGGGTTAACACCTTAGAGCCTCCACAAACACGAGAACCTCCACAAATCAGTTATTTGTAAATTAGCCTGAAATTATTTCAAACATAAAAATATATTACTGTATCAATTATCATGTAATACAATTTCTTTGATACCCATTTTGAACCGAATCTCCAAGGCCATTTTCTAGAAATGTATAATTTTCTAAAATTTGTCGTAGGTGAGTGACGTTTAAATTAATTTATATTATATATATAAATATAAATTATAATTTTGAACAAAATTAGTAGAGTGATTTTTAAAAAATTTCGAACTTTTCAAAATTCAATGATCAAAAAACTATTATAGATTTATTTATTTGAAGAAAACTAAATATATAAAATAATGTATATTGTAAAATTTCAGATACTCGTTTTGAGGAAAATTGTTAGAGCCAGTTTTAAAATATTTGAGATTTAAAAACAAACTCGTTACCAGTAAACTAACTGTAAACGATTTTTTTCTTAATATACAAAGTATTATTTGTCGTGTTAAACACTTCTAAAATATATATATATATATATTGATATATTGTTTTGAGGCAGATAGCCCAAACGGGAAGTAAAACGTGGTACCAGAAAAAAAATCGTTTTACATAGTCAATTTTGGTAATAAAAAAAAAGCTGTAGACTCTTTGGAAACAGCGGAGTAAGAAAAAAGCTAAGAAAATATTGTATATCTGTTGAATGTTTCTGGTATATGTGTGAGACTACTTGACGACAGATTGATGCGCGCGTACTACCGACAGTGTTATGATATTTGCAACCGATATGTTGCGGTGACTGTCATAAAGTACAGATGGTGTGAGTTGACTGACACTTAGTGCAATCTACAAACACACATGGTCAGCAGTGTTATGATGCTTTTGTCTGACATGTTGTCGTGCAGTGCAGCTCGTGTGTGGTGAAATGTAATGCAGTCTACAAACACACATGGTCAAGAATATGGTGATACGTTTGTCTAACATGTTGTCATGAAGTGCAGCTCGTGTGAGGTGAAATGTAATGCAGTCTACAAACACACATGGTCAAGAATATGGTGATACGTTTGTTTGACATGTCATGCAGAGCAGCTCATGTGAGGTGAAATGTAATGCAATCTACAAACACACATGGTCAATAATATGGTGATACGTTTGTCTGACATGTTGTAATGCAGTGCAGCTCGTGTGTGGTGAAATGTAATGCAGTCTACAAACACACATGGTCAAGAATATGGTGATACGTTTGTCTGACATGTTGTCATGAAGTGCAGCTCGTGTGAGGTGAAATGTAATGCAGTCTACAAACACACATGGTCAAGAATATGGTGATACGTTTGTCTGATATGTTGTCATGCAGTGCAGATCGTGTGTGGTGAAATGTAATGCAGTCTACAAACACACATGATCAAGAATATGGTGATACGTTTGTCTGACATGTTGTCATGCAGTGCAGATCGTGTGTGGTGAAATGTAGTGCAGTCTACAAACACACATGGTCAAGAATATGATGATACGTTTGTTTGACATGTTGTCATGCAGTGCTGCTCGTGTGAGGTGAAATGTAATGCAGTCTACAAACACACATGGTCAAGAATATGGTGATACGTTTGTCTGACATGTTGTCATGCAGTGCAGCTCGTGTGAGGTGAAACGTAGTGCAGTCTACATACACACATGATCAACAGTGTTATAATGCGTGTGTGCGACATGTTGTTAATACCCTGTCATGTATTGCAGCTCGTGTGAGGTGACACGGTGATGCAGTCTACAAACACATATGACCAGCAGTGTCCTGTTATATTCCAGAATCCTTGTGTCGTCTAAGACGCAGATACCTATAGTGGAATCATGATAAGGAGGATAGCTAACACTTACAAAATATATTTAATCCACTTTTATACCAAACAATATGATCTGCAACTATCATTTTTGGCAAATAAATTACGGTAGACTAATTACAGTATTTCACTACATTTAATCAATATTGAGACTAAAGATATATTGCTTACATGTTTGTTCTAAAATAATCTTCTTACCACGAAGACTGACCATACGAAGTTATTAATGAATTGGTGATGTTTTGATACCTTGCTTTGGACGATAGTTCGCGGTATTGTCATGGACGATAGCGTAGATATTCGTGCTATAGAGGATACATCACATAGCCTCCTTGTTCATGGTATCTCCATGGACTATAGATATAATTAATACTCCTGACATAGAGGATATTTAGCAGGTACTTCTGTTGAAATTTTTTCCATAAATACTATCTAGATTATTATTATTATTATTACTATTATTATTAACACCACGTCTTACTACCCGTTCTAATTATAAGCACTTACGCTAATGTGTGATGGTAGGGTTATTATGAGATGAAATTGAGGACCTACAGTTTAACGTGGAATCCGAACCACGATGGAGGCCTGGAATTCCTCACATTCACAAGTTGTGATTAATACGCGTCTTGTCAGGGGTGAAGGAAGGGTTTGGCAATGACCGCTCCCAATAAGGTGAATCGAAGCGCAGTATTTAGACTGACATCCAAGCGAAGAGTATGGCATCTTTTATTATAAAGAAGAATTAAAAAGGTACCGATGTGTATGTATTTCACAATTACAACTACCTACATCAGTGGTTCCCAATTACCTACCAGTCAAGGACTTTGAGATCAGAGGACCTCCTTTTTTTCTAATCATTAGAATCTAATATATTATGTTTATATAAACTAGTACCCCACCTCCACCAAATATTAATAAATAATGTTATAAAACCTACAAAACTGAGAATTTGGCGCAGTAACTCAGAGTCAAATGTGTTTCCCAAACTTTTATTTTTACACTAATTCTTGTTGTAATAATAATGAATATAATAGTAATACGTAACACAAAAAAGGTTAGTTAAACCTACATGAAAATGTATTAATTATGAAAAAATTCAAATTTATTCATTTGGGTCTAGTATTGGTGAGATAAGTGAAACCTATTCTTTTTTCCCCCATCACTTCTTGAAGATCAGTTTGAAGGCTGGACACTTTGACTCGAAAATCCGAATGCATGTCAAGTCTATTTCTATAATTATTTTTCATATAACATAATGTTGATTAATAATTATTTTAACTTTTTATTTTGTTAAATTTTGGCGGTTTTCATGGACCCCCTAGGAACAGCTCGCGGACCCCCGGATGTCAGCGGACCACCTTTAGGGACCACTGACATACACGGCAAAGAAGAAACAATGGAACTAAATAGAAATAAATGCTTGTATGTAAACTGTAAGATTCAAATAATCAATGCAAGCGTACTAATATTTTCCTA
>CABEEJ010001024.1:110665-133862 GCA_901482245.1 Timema douglasi | reverse complement strand
TTTTTTTTTTTTAGCACGGTGACTATCTACCGGTTCGGGCCATGCGTTTACGTACTAATTACGTCAATGGTGTTTAGAGATTAGGAGGGTGATACTTAGAAAAATTGTAGAAACATTTGCGTGAAGGGAGAGGGGGAATTCATTTCGGAAAACCAACCTTTAGTGCACTCGACCGGGATTCAAACCTCGATCTCCCTGTAGTCATACTAGTATACTACGAGAGCTACGTCTTACACTATGCGGCCACCGAAGAGGGTTCCAGTTATGTTAATTACCTGAGTAATAAAACCCCTCGAGAACAAGGCTAAGCCCTCGAGTGTTGTGCGGGAAATGTGATGTTTCTCTCTCTCTCTTTCTCTCTCTCTCAGTGGAGGAGTCTCGTGGGTCCTCTTCCTTCTTACGCCCGTTTGAAACTAAACAACGCCGCACACCCTGACCCACATAGGCCAGCTGCCAGACTCTCTTGTATACAAAAATTATCTCACAAAATGTTATTTTTTTTATTTATTTTTTAGTCCGAACATTTTAACACAAGGGTTAGCTTTAGGCTTAATCTCTTGGGTTGAGATGAGGAGGGTAGAGGAGATGTTCCCCCAACTGCGCGGAGAGGGAATGAGAAAAGTCTCGATTATTTAGCCCATGTGTCCTAGGCGATTGTAGAGGGAACATTTGTCAAGGGCAGTATTTTTGAAGTTTTTATATCAACAAATTTTTGATAAAAATAAATCAAACATTTCTCCAGTAAATATGTAGAGATAATTTTCTTTTTTGGTGAAATCAATGGTTCTTAAATACATGTTAAGGGTGTCCTGTAATTTAAGGTCAACTTTTTCTCTTCATTTAAAAAATTTGTCACCCAATCCTGCTATGCTCATGACAAATATTCAACAAACTGTTGATATCACCATTTAAAGAAAATTAAAATCAATGATTATACTGAAGCAATATTTTATTTATTTTGACCAAAAATAGTTTGTATATAAAAACTGCAATATTACTGGTCTTTTCTCGCGTCCCCCTACATCCCCACCTTAATACCCGTCCGGATCAAACTAATAGTTACACTAATGAGGTAAGTGTGAGAAAGACATAATTTAAATAACATGTACCCGCATTCACGTGGAGGGAATGTTGGTAAACATTTAATAAAATAATCATACTTGACACACTCGACCAAGATTCTAGCGTTGTCATTGAATAACCTGTCTAGAAGAGACTGACAACATTGTCCCCATGTCACCCAGAGAAGGCCATTAATAAATGATACGTGGTCAACCCATCCTCTCCCTTACAACCCCGGTGAACTTGGCCATGATTCAAACCTTCAACCGCCACGTCCTCGGCAAACAAGCTTAGACAAGACTGACAATGTGATTAGGTTTTCAAAATGTTAGGCCAATCTGAACAGGGAAATTTTGATCTAAATAAATAAAAGAAGTATGTAGTCAAAAAATATGATGTCCTTAAAGACGACTAGTTACGTAGTAAGCCTTAATAAAATCAGCCAAAGTTATTTTACTTTCAAATTTCCGGCATACTTACGAATTTTCAAAAAATATACAATACTATGGTTTAAAAATTTGAATGATGGATCTGTGGATCTTTTTATAAGTTTTGCAATCTTTATAAGCGTAATTTGAAAACTTATGATGCATTTTAAACGTCCAACATAAGTATTTAGATGTTTTTGACGAATGGGCACCCATATCCCTCTAACATTAAGGCGGCCCCCTCGGTCAGCGAGAAAGTTTCAATTGCTGTCAGGCCACATGGCTTAAAATATAATGATCTGTGTCGTTTCTTTGAACTAAATCTCTCTTTCGTCTAAACAATCCTTTTCACCCTTCTCCTACAACCCCCCTTTCTCATGTCAATAAGAAAGTGGAGAAAGAAAATTACGACACTTCATACCTCAAGGTAAAGAGGAAAGCTCACTGTTAGTTCCTAAATATCTTAAAATTGTATGTTGTGAGCCAATCAAAAAACTACTGTCGTTGTTGTAGGAAGAACAAATCTATAGCCTTTTTAAATCAAGCCTGGTCTCATAGCTCCACAAATATGCTTAAAAATAGTTTAAAATAGTTAATGTCACATTTTTACACTTTTTTTTCTATTAGTAAAACTCAAAATAAATTGTTGTTAAGGAAATAAAACCTTGTTGGAATCTTTTGACTCTATTTTGGCGTGGACCATATTTTGAAATAACGCATCGTATAGTTGCGTTAGAGCTGAACGTCTGCACGGAAGTTTATCGGCCTAGAGAACCAATGTATCCATGCTAATGACGGTCTAAAAGGGCTGTCCGTGTGTTTGCATATGCACAGTTTGGTCAAAATCTGTTGAAATTAACTATTTGGAAGATGTATTATCATAATCGCTAAATCAGATATACCAAAAATGAGCTTACCATAATTGTTGCTATGAGGTGCTAAGACGGTGACTAAAACATAGAAGTGCTATCTTGCTATCGTATTTTACTTTAGTAAGGGGAGACGATGATATAATGTATTCATAGATCAACCAACCACCCAATAAATGACAAACGAAGACGGGAACTGTATATTTTGTAAAACAAGCCATCAGTCTCAAAAATGTCTTTCTTCCTGATATTTTGTGCTACACTCGTTTGGCACACTGCCAGTATTGTCGGAGTACTACTAGCCGTGTTGTGTGGGGAAAAGCGTCTCTCAGAGCATACCCATCCGCGGTGCTGCTGACACCGGGATTGCCAACTTAGCTTTTATCCTACTAGATCTTTTTTAACTTTTTTACAAAATAAATTCAAATGGTGGCTATTGAGACTTCTATATTTTAAAAAAAGTAATATTTCTAATTTATCTCGACCTCTCGAGTATAGAAAGTATTGTGATAGTCAAAGAAATAAAATTCGATATTTTGATATTTTATGACCCACTGAACCATGAAGAATGGTTTTTGGGATGCCATTTTACTGATCGGGCTAGTAAAACTTGGTATTTAGGGTTCTCATAAGCTTTCCGTGAGGAATTTTTGGAATGAAATATCCAACCCTAAAATTAAGAGTTGTTTACTGAAGGGCTAAAAAGAGAAAAATCGATTTTATCGAAATTCACTTAATCTATTTTGATATTAATTCGTATATAGCCACTGTTTATCACTGCAAATAAAATGCCAGTTCTCATTTCCCCATTGAAATATTTCCGAAGGGCACTTTACATATGGGAAAATCTCCTTTGATCACATCTCCTCAACTATTTGAGATATGAAATAACTTATAATTGTAAAGTTGATGTAATATTGGAGTTAAAACATATTTTGTATTTGAAATATATTTTTTTTAAATGTCAATAGTTACCTAACTAATTGGCAAACATATTTTTTAATTTAGACATCTGAAATCGGAAGTTTGTTTTGTTCTTAGGTGAACCAGTGAATTTTTTTTCGATATCTTACTGTAAAAGTGTACACATATATTAATTTTTAGCAGTGCGTATTACTACCAGTTCAGGTTATACGCTTATGTACCAATTATACTAATGTGTTTGGTGTTATGAAGGTTTAATTTAGAGGAATTGCACCCGAATTTGCGGGAAGAGCGAGTGCAAATCTATTTAGGAAACCGCCCTTAGCCCACCCGACCGGAATTGAACTCCAATCTGCCCGTCTTCGATATTTTAGTATAACACGAGATTAAAAGTGCCTATTATTACATTTATTCTCTTTGACGGAATGTGATGCTTTGTTTGCATCGTGTTTCTGTAGCAATGTATATTATTTAATTTCACAAATTTTAGGAGTTTTAAGTAAATGTCTCCATTTTTACTTATATAAAGGGGAGAGAAAGTCTGTGTGGTGAACAGTACCATTTATTTTTTAGCGGGAAAAATATTTTGAAGAATTTTTCACGTGGTTTTCTTTATTTTAAAATAATATAATTGCGAGTTAGGTAAACGGTCATTTAATTTCACATTCAATATTGTTCTACGGCTCTATTCAAGTGGGCTCTGTAGAATGAGGTTTTTAGAATACTAATTTGAAAAAATGTATATATCTTACGTTAGGCATTTTGGTGGGTCGATATATTTTTTAAACATGTTTAGACTGCAATTAAAGTTGTCTAAACTTTTATTAAACTCACTAATAAAGAGGGCCAAGCCCCCTTGTTATAAAAAAAACTGCACCTTAAAATATATATATCTTTATTTAGTTCAAATATAGCAGGAAATTAAATAGTTTTGCTAACTTCTTGTTTGAATTGGGTAATATGAGCTGGTATCACTGGTTGTGACACCTCGGTGGACGATATGACAAAGAACATCCAAGCAAGAACGTTTTGATTACCCCCGCTTGAAATTTAAAAGAAACGCGGAAAATAAAAAAAGTATTGTACGATGGGAATTATGGGATTCCAACAAATCAGAGCTCGATGAACAAATTTAGTGAAGGCTTAACCTTGGAAGTGAGATGTACGTCATAACAGCGGAAGATGTTTAAAATAGATCCGGCTGTCAATTTATGACAAGGAATATTCACTCACTCCGTACCGGGGGGGATAAGTCGACCAGACTTTCAGGACGAGAACCAAATTATGCAACCAAATGAATAGCGATTTCCCAATAAAGTTGTGCCGAAACAGAGAGGACTGCAGTGCCAGTTCCCTAGTGTCAAGTACCTTGGTTTGAACTCCAGTTTTACCAGTCAAGGGTGGATAGAGCACACTAATTAGTAATCACCCAGTGGGTGAAAAAACCCGCATAGTGGTAAAATTAGTGAAAACCATTTTGAGGTTAAATTTTTAAAATTATATCAAAATATTATTTAAATACTCATACAAATTTAAAAAAAGAACATTGTATTAAATTATTCGAAATGCAGGGGTGGAGAGCATGTCCGAACGTGCGAACGAGGTTCGGGGGAAATTAAGGCCGTCCTGGGGAAATTTGGGGCTCGTGACATGCGTATTGTAATAATTGTGTAGCCATGAAATTGTTGTATTTAGTGAACCTATTAGGATTTGTACATTGTACAATAGATAAATGTTTATAAAAAATTAGATGGTATAGTGAAACAAATGTTTATTATGTCAACTGTGCTTATTGTAAATGGCGTGGCAGACGTCATAAACTCGGATATCACATATCTAATAAACATCCCCAAGAAAAACCTAGAAAGTAAGGATAAAGGGAGTATTGCAAGATTTGTAATACGTAAATTATTTGATCAGGAAAAACTCATAGTCGTAAATAGCGATAGTATTTCCCCTAATGTGTTTGATAGTGATATACCTTGCAGTAATGGCGAGTCTACGAAAAAACGTAAAGTCTATTAAAATCAACAATAAAACCAAGGCCTTCCGGAATTACACTCCATTGCCTCTTACTAACAAGATGTAAAATTAAATGGGTGACCTGGCGGTCTAGGGGTAAGGTGTCAGACCTCTATGCTGGCGGCCGGGGTTCAACCCTCGGTCGCGGCAAAGATTTATCTGATTACCAAACCCTTTCCTTCACCTCTGACAAGACATCTTGTGAATGTGAGGAATGCCAAGCCTCCACCGTGGTTCGGATTCTACGTTAAACTGTAGGTCCCTCATTTCATCTCACAATCACCCTACCATTACACATTGGCGTAAGTGAGTATAACCCGAACGGGTAGTAAGACGCGGTGCTAATAATAATAATAATAATAATAATAATAAAATTAAATGTTGGTACCGGTAAGCCTATTGGTATCAATGAACAATTAATAATATGTAATGCAGACAAGGAGATGGGAGAAAACTAAATCTTGTAAAAGATAGGTACTATAGAAATATCTGATCAAAAATATGTTTGAATTTGAATTCTCCAAACTATATAGTAGGTAATAATCCTTATTCCCTTCAGCCTCTATAAAAATTGCAATGTTTTATTTTGAGCGCTATGATTTTAGGAGATTTTTTTTTTTTTTTTTAANTTTTTTTTTTTTTAATTGTTATGTTCTGGGAAAATATTGGATCTCTGAACATATTCTACACCCCTGCCGAAATGCGTACAGATCTCACGAAATGGAACAAGAATTGTTTCCTATTCTCCGTAATAAAACAAGTGTTTGACTAGAAAGAAATAGTTATTTAGTACTAAGCATATTACTTACCGTTTGATCAATCTCACACTAATTTAAGAGACACAAAATTAAGGTGAATTCTAGAGCGAGGATGGGGAAAACATTCTTTAGGGAGAAAAAAGATAATTTGGCTGGTACTCGAACCAAATCCTGACCTATTGGGCCAGTTTCACAGTCAGACTCAGTAAGCCTAAAGTGCGGTTCTACGCTAAATACAAGACGACACCTACTTAGACCAGAATGGAATGGGCCAGTTTCACAATCAAATTTAGTACGCCTCAAGTGTGGTGCTACACTAAATACAAGACGACACCTACTTAGACCAGAATTGAATGGGCCAGTTTCACAATCAAATTTAGTACGCCACAAGTGCGGTGCTACACTAAATACAAGACGACACCTACTTAGACCAGAATGGAATGGGCCAGTTTCACAATCAGATTTAGTACGCCACAAGTGCGGTGCTACGCTAAATACAAGACGACACCTACTTAGATCAGAATGAAATGGGCCAGTTTCATGGTCAGATTTAGTACGCCTCAAGTGCTGTGCTACGCTAAATGCAAGACGACACTGACCTAGATCTGAATGGAATGGGCCAGTTTCATGGTCAGATTTAGTACGCCTCAAGTGCTGTGCTACGCTAAATGCAAGACGACACTGACCAAGATCTAAATGGAATGGGCCAGTTTCATGGTCAGATTTAGTACGCCTCAAGTGCGGTGCTACGCTAAATGCAAGACGACACTGACCTAGATCTGAATGGAATGGGCCAGTTTCATGGTCAGATTTAGTACACCTCAAGTGCTGTGCTACGCTAAATGCAAGACGACACTGACCTAGATCAGAATGGAATTGGCCAGTTTCATGGTCAGACTTAGCACGCCTCAAGTGCTGTGCTACGCTAAATACAAGACGACACCGACCTAGATCAGAATGGAATTGGCCAGTTTCATGGTCAGACTTAGCACGCCTCAAGTGCGGTGCTACGCTAAATACAAGACGACACCGACCTAGATCAGAATGGAATGGGCTAGTTTCATACGCGAAAATGGGCCATTCCATTCGAGTTTAGGTATGTGTCGTTATGTATTTGGTATAGCCCCACACTTGAGGCGTATTACGTATGATTATGAAATTGCCTCTTTAGTCAGACAAGTCAGGCGAACATGCTGGTACTGGGTGAATGCTGCCAGTTTTAATTTGTTATTTGAAAACATTAACCCATAAAGGGGTAAGAACGTTTGGGTTTGGGGGTGATAAATGTGGGAAATTGTTTCTGAAACTGTATGTATGTTAGCAAAATTGCCCTATTCAAAGAGGACATTGGTGACATCGTATGACTAACTAACTATAACATCATAGCACCAGTGTCACAGTGGCATATAGTGAGTATAGTATAAGTTTTTATACACAGTGTGTTCTGATTTATGTAGGAATTAACTGAGGTGTGGCTAGTAGACTTCAAAACCACACAAAAAGTATTTATGGACATATGTCCTATGTTCGATGGTCTCTAAGATAAGACCTTCCAAGCTTCTTCACCCTTGTTAATGAAGCTGTGTATCAGCAATGATACGTCACTTACAAGAGATGCAACAAGGGTGTACGAAATAAGGCTATTAACAATTCCAGCAGAAGCTTGGAAGGCCTTATCTCGGGAACCATCCAGCATAGGACATGTGTTCATAAGGAATTTGTGTGTGGTTTTGATTTTTGAGGTCAACTATCCAAACCCCAGTTACTTTCCCAAATATATCCGAGCATCCTGTAAGCTGTATTAGTACGTCTGCTAAATAAAACAAGCTGCACATTTTGATTGGAATATGCCACTTTATGTGGTCATAAATGAGGTTGAAAGAGACCTTTTCAGATAGGGAGCCAAATTAAAATTCGTGCAGGATACCAAAATGGCGGCTATTTATGGCCGCCATTTTGGTGTCCTAGAATTGGTTGTATCTCAGCTCCTTATGGTTCAATTTTAATTTTTCTTTTTTTGTTCGAAATCTCTTACTAAGAACAATGTTTATTATCATCTTTACTTTTCCCTAAACCTTAAGGTTTCCACATAGTTTTAAAAAATTATCTCGATTTTAGTATTTGTCTTGTAATTTTATTAGTTTTTGTGTGTGTTCTCTCTTACATATGCTTTCATTCTGATATAAAATTATACTCATATAAATCATTTAACCTTCTTTTTTGCAGATTAGACTGAATTGAATCTTTTCAAAATTACTTTAGGGCGCCTACCTTTGGCAAATGTTGACTTTGAATCTCCACTTGAGCTAAATAAATTATTTTCTTCTTACAAACAAACTAAACTTTCAAACAAAATAAACAAAACTTAAATCGGAGTACTAGGAGCTGAGATACAATCGAGTTAAGAACACTAAAATGGTGTCCATAAATGGCTGCCATTTTGGTGTCCTGCATGGATTTTCAAGTAGCTCCCTATCTGAAAAGGTCTCTTTTCTCATCATATATGACTACAGAAATTGGCATATTCCAATCAAAAAATGCAGTTTTTTTGTTTTATTTGCAATGTACCAGACGTACTATATATATATATATATTATATAAACAAACAACTATTATATATGTATATAAGCTGGTCTTCTTAGGCCACTCATTATTTCTTTACTGCTGCTAATATTGGCTTGCTCTAGAAGTTATTTATAACTATTTTCTCATTGAATAGATTTTTATACGGCTCGTAATATACTTCTATAATAAAAATATACACAAATAATAAATTATATAAAACTATTCACTTTTAAGTAACTTTAACTAAATTTAGCTAAATATTTGGGTATGTGGGCATTGGGAAATAAATCGAAACGTTGGTGCGTACACTCACTACACCCGTGCACCACTCTATCTTTGCACCAAAGAGGTTTCTTCTAAAGATAGCCTTGAATATCACTAAAAACAGTGTTGGTATTCTCAGGCAGTAAAAAAACAAAACACATTCAAGATCGTAATACTTTATCTTTGTATGCTCCGAGTTCCCGGAAGTATTTAATGTGCCTAAATAGTTTTAGTCGTAAATATACAGGTAATAAAATCCACACTACAGGGTAATAAGAGAGTAACCAAGTTATAAAGGAGGAGGTAGTGTTGAAATTCCCACCTGTCGCGTCGAAGGACCACCTACAAAACACTGCAATTTGTTCCGATCGTTATACTCCCATGACATGGCTGTAACTTCACCGAGAGATCGTTTGAGCTATTACGACTTGTTATGTTGGCAATAAGACGTAACGGTGTTTGTCGGCAATATGGGAGTGAATTGTGTGGGCGCGACAACTCACATAAAGAACGTTCTCCGCGGGAACGAACTCTCAATTCGGGAGGAGAAAATAATGTACTCCCCAGAATCGTAGCTAAACGGGTGTTTTTGGGGGGGGGTGGGGGGTTCCTAATTAAACAGTATTTTAATAATATACTTTTGTATTCCCCCTTCGATGTCCCAATTAAGTTTTAAACATAAAATTGCTTCAAGAGAGATTCAATGTTTGAAAGAAAAAAAAGTCCTTGCCAAATTTGTTGGGGGACTTCCCCCTCAAAAAAATCTAGTTAATACTTCAAATTCACCCTCACTTTTAATAATTATTTCTGTTATTTTACACAAGTTTTAATTAGTTTAGTTATTAATTGCTATAACAATTTTTACATACCAAACCAAACTTTGAGCCGCAAATCAATTTTTGGTGGATCACGGGAATTTTTTGAAATGTTAACATTTTGTAATTATTTGAGATATCGTTTAAAATAAATTTAAACAGCAAAAAAAAAAAGTTCTGGTTGTCTGTTCAACCCTCGTATTCAACTATTTCTATTGAAGCCCTAAAAGAGTTTCTCTCTTTCACGTATTCATATATTTGTAGGCCTAAAGTTGGATTTTTGGCGTTGGTAGGACACATAACAGTATTTAGAAACCAACTGCAATCGTCCTACTCCTTGCGCCTGAAAATTAATCTCATCGACGTGAAAGTCAAGTTCATCATCAACAGAAACCGAAATAAGAGCACCTTTTACACACGACTCATTATGAGAAATAATTAAGTTTTTTTGTAAAATTATTTTCAATAAAAGGATTAAGAAAGGTTTGAAAAATAATTTAATTTAAAAAAATAGGCTCATATCTATTAAAGCTTGGTGGATCGCGAAAATGTTTCAGTCTAAAAGTTGAATCGTATTTCTAAAATGTTTGGGTAGCTCTGCTCTATAGTATTAAGCGCTTTCTAGAATAGTTTCATGAGAAACCACTAAACGCACCTCCTTAAATCCTCCTGTTCATTCTCTAGTGATACATATTGTTTCAACAATTAGTCCTACACGACTTTATAACTAGAGGGGAATAAAACAAACAGTTCGTTTAACTCAACGCACTTGAAAAATAAAACCACTTGCACTTTGTGTATTGACGAGTTTTCTTTTATTATTTTTTGGTTGGAGGGATTTAAAGTGAAGGTTGGTTTACGTTTGTAAAAATATATTTACATTCTTAAAATTTCAAACGTAAGAAAATTACACATCTAAATTAAAGTTGAATGGTTTTGAAAAGCAAAGCAACCACGCCACATGTAGGATTCGAGACGGAAAAACTTTTAAATTCACGGGAATACCAGGCCTCCACCGTGGTTCGGATTCCACGTTAAACTGTAGGTCCTCCATTTCATCTCACAATCACCCTGCCATATCACATTAGCGTAAGTGCGTATAACCCGAACGGGTAGTAAGACGCGGTGATGGTAGTAATAATAATTTAATTTTACGTTTTGGAAACTTTTCCCTATATTTTTGCCGGAATATTTTCAATTATTATTTCTGTAGAATAATTTCAACTGATTAAATGTAACTATAATGTAATCGAGATATAGATACCCCAAATGTCAACGTTTATAATTAAGATTATTTTCTCCTAAGGACGTTAACACCATAAACATCATCAAACGAGCTTCGGTGGCCACATGGTCTAACGCGCTACTCTCACAATAGACTAGACTGCCGATGACAGGGAGATTTGTGTTCGATACCAATCGATTACACTGAAGGCGGTTTTTACTAAATAGTTTTTCACTCTCAGTGGTGCAATTCCTCTAGATTCAACCTTCCTCATCCCTAACACAGAGTAATTGGTACATAGGCGTACAGCCCGAACGGGTAGTAAGACGTGGTGCTAAGAAAAGTAGTAAAGAAACAAATGAACAAACAAATGGCTTTTGTAGACCCGTTATCTTCATAAATCATACTTCAATTATTTTTTTTAACATCAATAATTGAATTAAAATAATTTTAGTGTTGGCCCATCTTTTGTCTCCCCCCAGGGGCGGATCCAGATAATTTTCATAGGGGGGTCATAGTTATAAATAACATAGCTACTTACAATGTTAAATTTCTGTTCAATGCCATTTAGTGGTTTCTCATTCATATTTGATCTTATGTATGTTTTAAACCATTGTCATCCTTTTCCATTTTTAAAATATTATAGTTTCTATAAACTGTTTGGAGTGACCCTCCTTCAACCATTTTTTGAAAAATGGTTCACTCTAGAAGCTATGACTAGTCTTCGCCTTGATTTTTTTAAATTATATTCTTTTATAGCCCATTCAAAGTGTTTCTCCCCTAGAAATTTTGGGAATTTTGATGCCCATATAATTATTTAGAGTTATCCTCACCTTATTTCTTTACGATATTTAGATACCGCTATATGAAAATCTTTGAAGTGGTCTTCCACCGACAAAATTTTGAAAATTGAATTATTTCAGAAACTAGGCTATTTGGGGTGGTCCTAGCTTGAAAATTCTTCAAAATGCCATTAATCTAGAAGCTATTTGGAGTTGTCCTCCCCTAGAAATTTTTGAAATTTCAATGACCTCAGAAGCTATTTAGAACTTTCCTCCTCTGAGTTATTCTGTCAATTAGATGCCTCTAATCTATTAGTTATTTGATACGGTCTTTTCCGGCAAATTTTTGACAATAAAAAGCATCTATAAGTCATTTTGTGTTTGGTTTAAGGCCATCTTTCAGCTTCATATTTGATAATATCGAAGTGTTTGAAATATATCTGAAGGGCATTTATTCCAGGGGGGCAGAGTCCCTCACAGCTACGCCACTCCTGCCATCCTAACATACTCTATATTCGGTATTCATGGATGAACTTTTCTCAGGCGAGTATCAGTCTTCTTTGATGTATGGTATGGTAGTCTACCGTCTCTATGCGGGAAAATGTTCGTTACTCGTTGTGCACGACAAGTATTCGTACATTAAAACGAATATTTTTTCCACACTTGCGTGAGTCATATCAAACATTGAATAAACGTGGACGAATAATGAACGTGTGGACCCGGATTAAGAAGTGTCTGTTAATTTATCAGTATTGTATTTTCTTTCTAAAATTTGAACTTTCATTTTATGTTTTGTATTAGTTTTCTAACTTTCACAGGGAGGTAAACTGACTCTTTGACCCCCACTGAATCCGAAACGTTCTCCCCCCGCTATCCTTCGTGCTTCCTAACAGCCCCTTATGATAACCCACTTGTCTCTTAGCACATTATATTTTGAAATATAATAGGTTTTACAATTTAACCCCTCCACCGCAAGCCGCCAATGCAGAGCATTTTACGGAAAATTCTCATCTCCAGTTGACCGTCCCCATGGCTTAGTGGAAATGGAGCCCAACAGTCGGTCCAGCGGACCCTGGTTTGATCACAGGGAGATGAGCTAAACTACTTTGGTGGTGGGTGGATCTGGTATCTTGGCCAAGTAAGGTAAGTAGAGTTTTATAGAAAATATACCCATTATTTCGTGATTGTGAAATGGAAAAGTAACTTAGGTAGAAACGCCCTTAGTACACCCGGGGGGGATTCAAACTCCGACCTCTCCATCACTGATCTTAGACCACGTGCCCACTGATGCGGGTGAATGAATGCTGCGCAGGGTAAGGCTACGTACTGAAAGGGTACAGACAGAATGTGTGTACCTGCTTTGTAGTATATCAGAAGGGCACAGGATAGGAGCACCAAAAGTGCACCATTGTGTGTAGTCTTAGAGTTCCTTATTGCAGCACCTAGCCTAACCTAACCTAACCTAACCTAACCTAACCTAACCAATGTAAAGAGTAGGATGTTCCCTGCAGTTTTATTATTTTACTACACAACCCCATTACGCTTTTCATTAATTTATTCTTCCTTACCCGCCTCGGTGGCGTAGTTGGCTAACGCGCTTGTCGTGTTGAGCTCTACTGCTGAGGACGGGGAGATCGAGGTTCGAATCTCGGTCGGGTGAACTGGGGGTGATTTTTCCTAAATGGTTTTCCACTCTCCCTCCACGCAAATGCGGGTTCACTTCCTCTAATTCAACCTTCCCAATTCCTAATCTATTAAAGTAATTAGTACTTAAAGCGTATAACCCGAACGGGTAGTAAGACGCGGTGCTAAATATTATTAGTATTATTATTATTCCTTGTTTCTAATAGATTAGTGCAATTAGTACATATGAATATGAGCCGAATGGATAGTAATACGCGATGATAAATAGAATACTTTACGGGTTTTAGGTCTAGTGGCCCTACGAAGGGTTTGAAATTATCTTTAATACATGAAAACCTGTAGTTATACAAATCACATCTCTATGTTGTTATTTTGATGGAGATATGGGCTAGTATATTTAACATCCTTATTTAACAAGTGTTTCTCGGTCACGCGTAGATAATTTGAATCGCCCAAAGGTTGGGTACTATTTTTGATCGCTCAAGGCCGTTTCCTAAACTCATAAAATACAACTCATGCCATTAAGTCCAATAGATTGTATAATTTTTCTCAAACGTTAAAAGCAAAACATAACTGTAGATCATGTTAATGGACCTAAACTACTGTCATCCTCAAAGTGTTGCTAATAAAAGATTCCTTGGATGACGTCCGAACAAGAGGAAATGCATCTCCAATCTATTAGAGTAGACGGAATCCGAACACTTTTAACTTGTGTTGGAACTAAAACATATGGGTCGTCTCTTTTACTGAAACCTATAAAATTAAAATAGAAGTACCGTTTCAAAATAAATGCGTGTTTACATAAAGATTCTTTTTCTTTCTTTTTTTTTCTAGTCGATGAAATGCGTTATGTGTGTGTTTTAAATAAATTAGATTTAAAGAAGAAAGAAAGAAATAACTTGCTGGAATTTACTTGGATACAATAAACATTTATATTAAACCTTCATCGACATGATAACTATTTAAATATTTCAACCAACATATTCTATGCATCACTACATAATATGTACCTATGCAAATAATTGATATTTTACTACAACCAGTGGAAATCTATTTTTAATTACGTTGCCTACTTTTAGATTGCGAAGTTATTTTTCAAAGCGTGTTTCGGGTTGCCGCACCTTATCAGTCTAAGCACCAATGTACTAAATATAAATAAAGGTAAGAAAACGGGTAGCTCATCCTGCAATGCCTCTTTTGTTTATTTTTCACTTCCCCTTCCTCTGACAAGTTTACACACTCACCATACTATTTGCTCCTTGAAAACATTGACTCGCTTTTTAAAACTCATTTTCCTTGTTTCCTATTCTAGATAGATATATTATGTTACCAAAGACTTTTATAATCTACATTCTGGCAGTTAGATTCCTAGATTTTCTTGACCAAGCTGATAAGTTAAGTTATTAAAGATTTATTTTAAAAAATACATTTACAAATAAACTACTTCAATAAAAACTAATAATTCTGTGACACTGTAAGACTATCTTTAGAATTATTTAAGAATGTTTGGCTTTTATTTTAACGTTATATCTTTAAAATTCGCCGAATAGAACGTAAATTCATGAGTAGTAAACTTGTTATAATACTTTCTCTCAATTACAATCAATTTACCACACCCTCTTTTGCGATCCATCTAAATGGGATTTTTACTATACCATAATCAGTTCTAGAATAATTTCTAATTCCAATAAAATTAGATGTTTTGTATAATGTCTTACTTATATATTATGTGAGCACAAGGACAAAGGTGGTTTGCCGTTAACGGGGTTGTCATGGTTCGAACAGTTGCCGGATGTGCTGAGTTCTTTTTTTCTAAATGGTTTCCCACTCTCACTCTAGTCAAATAGGGTAAATTTCTGATCAATTCTGCCATCCGTGTCCCTATCCCAACTGTTTAAATCTGTGGATAGACCAAAGGTGTAGTAATATGCGGTGACCCACTCCGATAGCCACATGGTCGAAGGTGTCACTCTCACAATAGACTAGACTACCAATGACAGGGATATTGGGGTTCCATCGAGGTCGGGTGTACTGAGGTTGTTTTCCTCTCTCTCTCTCTCCATGCAAATGCGGATACACTTTATTTAAATTCAACCTTCCTCGTCCTTAACTCATTAGCGTAGTTAGTATGCGTATATTATTATTATTAGCACCACGTCATACTACCCGTTTGGATTATACGCACTTACGCTAATGTGTAATGGTGGGGTGATTGTGAGATGAAATGAAGGACCTACAGTTTAACGTGGAATCCGAACTACGGTGGAGGCCTGGCATTCCCCACATTCACAAGTTGTGATTAATACACGTCTTGTCAGAGGGGAAGGAAGGGTTTGGAAATCAGATGAATTTGTGCCGGGACCGGGGATTGAACCATATTTGGTAATTTAGTTTGGCATTAGTGGCTTTACTACTCTTTTAAAGTTGGCTCTAAAATATTTTCAAAATTACGGGCTAATATCTCACTCTCTCTCTCTCTCTTTATATATTGAAAGGTTTAAAACCTAGTTTACAAAATAACTATTTGTCTTGCTTCCGGGATTTTGAGAATTTATTGAGCAATTCAACTAAATTAAACTAAACCGTTTATCTTCTTTTCTGTGATAAAAAATTAACATAAGTTATATCTTTATTTTGTTTAAATATATCGGGACATAATAATTTTGGTCACTTTCAGTTGTCAGTACTGTAACCCCTCGAACCGCACCGGTTGCATGATAAAAGAGCAAATCTACTGATACAGAATGGGGCGGAAATAGTTAGACGTTATATGCTGAGGAAAGTGATGTGACATTATCTTCAAAATGTGAAAGTATAAAATGTCGTTTGCTTTTATTTAACTAGTGGTTTTTTATTTCTTTTTTTACTGCTTCTTACTACTCATTCGGGTTATACGTTTATGTACAAAGTACGCTAATGGTTTTAGGGATTAGGAAGGTTATATTCAGAGAAAGTGTACCTGAATTTGTGAGGGAGAGTGTAAAACCATTTTATAAAAACCACCCTCAGTACACCCGACCTACTCTTGAACTTCAATTTCCCCGTCATCGGCAGTCTAGTCTATTTCAAAAGGGTGACCTGGCGGTCTATGGGTAAGGTGTCAAGACTTCTATGCTGGCGGCCGGGGTTCAATCCGCGGTCCCGGCACAGATTTATCTGATTACCAAAACCCTTCCTTCACCTCTGACAAGACATCTTGTGAATGTGAGGAATGCCAGGCCTCCACCGTGGTTCGGATTCCACGTTAAACTGTAGGTCCTCCATTTCATCTCACAATCACCCTACCATTACACATTAGCGTAAGTGCGTATAGCCCGAACGGGTAGTAAGACGCGGTGCTAATAATAATAATAATAATAATAGACCACGCGGCCACAATTGTTTGCGTCCCACCCTATACAATCGTGTTTCTTCTTATGGGAACACACCCCACGCATCTCAAACTGTTCCCCCCTCCCCCTCCCTTTTCAAACAAATCCGTCGTTTCAATGACAAGTGAAGTGTATGGAAATAGATCAGAGAGGAGAATCTTCCTGGTGTCTCGGGTTAGTCACCCCGAGCAGACCAATGGTTCCAGTACCGTCAATCTCTACTAGACAACTTGATGATCAAATGATGCACTATAGCTCTGAAACGGGAAAGGTAAATACATTCCTGTCCAGAGTTGATTGGACGGTGTATTTGTACCAGTTGATATGCCTCACTTCCGGGATAAGAAACCTCTCTTCCCCCCCCCCCCCCTTCTTTGAAGAAACACTTATTTGTTTAATGTATTTTATTAGTTTTACTTACAGGGCGATATCTTATCTTCACACACAAGCAAATAGATTTTGGTTATTTACTTAAAAGAAGCTGCACCTTTGTCACGAATTAAAAAAAAACATATCTGGTTTTCAAAAACAGACACATAAATCTTTCACATAATAATTACTATTTATGCCAAGAAGTTATTCGTAGCTGCTTAGCAATGTTCATTTTAACTAGAAAAGTTACTAGATTTACTTTCACGTATTCAGACGTCAACTAATGTTATGTGCAGAGATCACGTTTGAAAAATATTTGAGGTATTTAACGTGCACTTTCTTAACTGACTGACTTAGCATACGAGAATTTCTATGAGCGAGAGTGAAAGGGCCTACCCATTTTGCCGGAAAAGGTATCTTCACACAACTTTCAGGGCTCTTTTACATGCCACAACTGACATTGGATGGACGACTTTATTTCCCCTCCGAAGGAAGTTGTGCTACGTATTTTAATTGCTCAAGAAAAATACTTTGATCCCGGTTAGGTTTGAACCTATGAACATCAGGTCCTGAGGTGAGCACTTCACCCCAAGACCACCGAAGTCGACTAGAAAAATAAAAATATTTATAAAATAATACTAATGATATAGTAAAACCATAGTCTAATCGTCATTATAAGAACTTTTTTAGAACAAACTGTCACTACTGTTGTCTAACAGCTGTCAACATTGATGATTTAGAGATTGGTCGGCTATCAACGAAAATACATACTTATATGAGGTATTTAAAGCAGAGTCTATGTAGGATTGGTCAAATCGGATCACGAAAGGAAGAGAGAATATATTACATCCAGCCTTAAGCTTTTTACCCGCTTCGGGGGTCAAATGGTCTCAAGTTGGCGTTTCCAACCTTTTGCAGGGTTTGAAGCCAATATTATCTAGGAGACCATCACGACCTCTTGATAGCCTCAAAGATTAGCTTTTTAATCACGTGTTAGCACTGCATCTTACTACCCGTCCAGAATACTGATTGGGAAAACTCCCCTCAGTATACCTGGCCAAAATTCGAAACCTAAATCCAAACCAAACGACATTGACATTAGCTCAAACCCGGCTGCGGTGGCGTAATTGGCTAACACGCTAGTTTTGTGTTGAGCTAGACTGTAGGGGATGGGGAGATGGAGGTTCGAATCTCACTCAGGTGAACTTTTTTTTTTCCTTAATGGTTTTCCCACTCTCCTTCCACGCAAATGTGGGTACACTTCTTCTAAATCTAACCTTACCTATTCCTAATCCATTAGCGTAATTGAACTTTAGCGTATAATCCGAACAGGTAGTAAGAGGTGGTGCTAAATAAATAAGTTAAGCTCAAGTGACCACCAATGCTTGTTTTAATCAAGATAAATTTATTATTTAACTAGGAATGAGCATATAAATGTAACTAAGATGTCACAAGAGAGAATTAACAATCCCGGCGGGTTATTTGAAAGCTATGCTAGAAGCGTCACTCACCAATAAACCAAGACTGCTACAGTAAACAAAGATGGCAAGAAACTGTCAGAACAAAGCCGTAACATTACCAGTTTTTATCATTTATAACAGATGATTAGGTGGGTAAGTTTAAGTCAAAAATATTCTGCAAAACATCCGTTCTTCCCATAACTTTTGAGAAAAACGACATTAAAGATAGATAGGAGTGATGTGAAAACGCTGTGTCTGAGATTTCATTGTCACCGGGGATTATACGTAGACATAAATGTGAGGTAAGTGTTTTGTAAGCAACACTGAACCACACACACGTAGAATACATGTCAATGGTCAAGGGGGAGCATCTGACAGCCGAGCCGGACCTGCGGCGCGGATGTACGCTGATCGTTTACCCGGAAAACGTTAATGTATGTTGTTGGGGATGAGATATTGGGCCTCTATTTGATACCAGATCGTTTGTATTCACACAGATAGCGTCTATTCTTTGACAAGGTTTTACCTGGGCTGCTGGAGGGTGTTCCCGTTGCTTGTGCGACAGAGGATGTAATATCAGTGTGACGGTGTATTTGCACACTATGGGATACAAGGGCAGCGACTACTTGATAAAGTACACCCCAACCAGTGGATTGGGCGTTGGGGGTGGGGGCGTGGGGTGTCGATGGAATGTTCAATAAGACCAAAGGACCTCACATCACTAGATTTTTTTCTTCTTATGGAGTCACCTCAAAGTTCTGGTACACCCACCCATAATATTCCGGTAGCTGCCGAATTATGGGGTTGTTATAGCTCATTTAAGTTGGCCCCCTCACCCCTTCAAAACTAAAAGTTAAATATGACACCATTTTGAACTTATTTTGCACCATTTTGGATCCAAGTATTACGTTTTGCACCCTAAGCCCAGAAACTGTTTATAAAATAGGTGCAAAACGGTGATATATTTAAATTTTAATTTTGAGAGGGNGGGCAGCTTAAGTGATCTGGTTGCTATGACAGTTGATGTCGACTCGCTTCGCCGCGTGCTCACCGAAAACCATACTCCGCAGCGCTCCGCTTGGGCAATGAATATACATGCGAGGATTAATCTTCGAGCACCTACTGTGAGCTCACAAAAAAATACAAGTTCAATGTAAGTTTCAGGCAAAGCGTCACCAAATCACCGTTATCTAACTTTAATGTTGTTTTTCTCAAAAGTTATGAGAAGAACGGATTTTTTTCAAGGAGTGTTTTCTACTTATATTTACCCACGTAATCATGTGGTACTGTCAGTATCCACGAATTACTACTCACCCTATACCTAAAGTCCGTTCACGGTAGGAATTGTTTTCTGAAAGACCTTTTTCCCTACCAGAAATCTATTATATAGTAGGATATTGGTAGGAAAAAAGACCTTTCAGAGAGTAATTCCTACCGTGAATGGAGTATAGGCGTGTGTAAAAGTTGTAGGTATATATATATATATATATATATACCTACAACTTTTACATCTTTGAAACATCGACAAAGGGATTTCCCACCACATGTTTCGTGGTAGCATCGTATATCTGCATGCATATGAAGCCCCTTACAATTTACATCCTCAAAAATATAATCTAAATATAATTTGAAATGTAGTATTCTAAGGAACCTTCGTATACAGCGTACTAAATATTATAAGAACACAGCGTGAAGGCTACCATGTTTATAACAGGTCGGGATCCGCAATCGGGCAAAAAGCGGTGTTATGCTTACGCTTCCACAACAATCTGTTCCCCGTCAACACCTATTCCAATCCAGGACCTGGCACGCGCGCGCCTTCCAGGCGACAATGTATGAAAACAAAATCACGCGGGAACCGGTCCATTGCAGCCAACATGAAAACGTGACATCAGTTCGCTATAGCATTTCCAAAGTGTAATCATGGTACGATGGATGGTATAGTCTTATTTTCATAGGGCAGTTAGAAAAGTTACTAGATTTACTTTAACCTGTTCATACGTCAAGTCATGTGAACTGCAGCTGTCACTTTTTATAGAGATTGCCAACAATACCTATAAAATGACCTTAGTAAAATATTTCAATCTGGGCCCAAAAATATGTTTGCATTTTCAACCAAACTGTTCCAATAAGTATTGGAATGTATGTTTATAGCATTCGAAAACAAATGCTGCCAACATTATTATAATATAACTACAGTATATTTTTATTTATTTGGGATGGATCGTCTACGTCAATCAAATGTGATAACTGCAGACCATGGTTGACAGGTGAATATATGAAATAGCTAATACAGTAGCCCCATGGCTTCTTTGGTGCTGACTGAAAGCTCACAGCTAACAGCTGATGGCTTTGAAAAGTTACCAGACCAAATTATGTATCCCTACGCCGAACCATATGATCTGCAAAAACATGTGTCTAGCAGCTGTCACTTCTGACAGTCAAAATTTAGATATATACCTAAATGTTGACTGTCAGCCGTCAGTCGTCAGCTGTCAGTCAGCACCAAAGAAGCCATGGGGCTACTGTAGCTTTAGTTATTCTCTTATAACAATCCCACTATCTTAAAACTACTGTATGTTCTATTATTTATTTAACAGCTAACGTAAACAAAAGAAAAAGGTCAAGATCGTTTATAGTACCTTTTGAGATTAAAAAATGATTAAAAAACAACATCTCTTGAAGCGATATGAATTATATGAAACACACAAAAAAGGTATGTCTTTCATATACTGATTGTGAGATTATTTAATTAATAGTTTAGAAAGTATTTTGCTCGACTCACGCATCTCACAGCCTATCACGAGATGCAACCACGCCTTGAACATCTTTCCTTTTTTTCCGTAGCAAATTCAAATCTTTAAAATGAGATATTATTTCTTTATTCCCTTTACCCAACACAGAGTGTAGTTCTTTTAGCGAATGAATATTAATCAAACTTTCACACACATCTTTATTTAATACTCCCACATAAACGCAATAATAACTACGTTTTAAAACAAAAGGTTAAGAATTGGTAACCTAAAATACCCTAATACACTAAAAGATCGGTATGAAAGAACGTTATTTAATCCTGAGTGGACTTATTAACCTATGATGACGCAAGCCAACCCAAACTATTATTGATTCACCCTAAGCTGATACCTGATATAAGCAAAGCAACTTATTTGCTAGTGAACGAACTTCAATTGTATCCTTTATCTAAATAGTCCTTACTTTGTTTTGTATTAAACTTGTCTTAAAATCACATCAGAAACATATTATAACTAAAATTGTCCTTTTATTTGATTTAGAAATTATACTTTAAGTTTTGTAGCGCTGTTCGAATACTAACAAACTCCTGACTCAGCGTTGAGGAACCCCATAGTACAGGCCTTAGCACGTGTCAATCGATATTTAGGGCCAGTTTCATAGTCAAATTTAGTACGCCTCAAGTGTGGCGCTACACTAAGTACATGACGACACCTACCTAAACCAGAATGTATGGAATGGGCCAGTTTCCTATGCGAGAACGGCCCATTCCATTCGAGTTTAGGTAGGTGTCGTCATGTACTTAGTGTAGCACCGCATTTGAGGCGTACTAAATTTGACTATGAAACTGGCCCTTAATCTCACCGGTATCAAGTGGCGGATGTTTTTTGAGTGTTGAGTGCTTCCCAACTATTTAAGGCATTTTCCGAGTCTGGCACGAGTTTTGTTAAACATAAGACAGTGGATTTAAAAGTATTATTATTATTAGCACCGCGTCTTACTACCCGTTCGGTTTATACGCACTTACGCTAATGTGTAATGGTAGGGTGATTGTGAGATGAAATGTAGGACCTACAGTTTAACGTGGAATCCGGACCACGGTGGAGGCCTGGCATTCCTCACATTCACAAGATGTCTTGTCAGAGGTGAAGGAAGGGTTTGGTAATCAAAAATATCTTTGCCCGGACCGAGGATTGAACCCCGGCCGCCAGCATAGAAGTCTGACACCTTACCCCTAGACCACCAGGTCACCGTTTAAAAGTATTAAAACATACACAAATTCGTATTTACCTACTTTTCTATGATACAGACTATACATGGTCGCACTTATTTAAAATATTGCATTAGTGTTCCACCATTCATGTATGTCCTTCGCGTATTGATATGAGAATGTTTTTTTTACATCCGGTCTCAGGTTAGGATGAACCAATAAGTGTCCATTTAAAACCCACTTAGTCAAATTCTTGCATATGGCCCTAAAACACTATACTTAGATAAAATAATATTTTATGTGTTTACAATAAAACATTACTAGCCTATGCCTACATTTAGATAACAAGTAATTATTTCCATGTAAAGTTGTCACGCGCGTTTCTCTTGGCATAAGTAGTAACGAAGAGGCCGTGAATCTGATAGTTATAATTGGATAAAAATAATATATCATAGGTTTATAGTAAAAATAATTAATCATCCCAGCTGAATCCTTCCAAGTCCATGAAAATTAAAATAAAAACCAATTTTGGATGGATTAATTCGTTTAGAGGATAGTCATTTCCATACAAAGTGTTCATGTATGTATTCTGCTGGATACATTTTAATTAATTAATTAACTATTCAAAAACAGTCAATACAATATTTTAGTGGCTAGCTTTTTTTTTTTTTTTTT
>CABEEJ010001024.1:88495-106014 GCA_901482245.1 Timema douglasi | reverse complement strand
TCCTGAAATATCATCCCCGTATCGCGTCTCATGCATCACCTTGACATCACGCGGAACAAAGCAGTCAATTGTTTGATAGTCACAGTATGATGACGTCAACGTGTCTTGGCGCCCTGTTGGAAGGAGAGAGGGGGGGGGGGCCTAAACTCAAAACAGTACATATAGGCTGGCTATTCCCAGTTAGATGAAACTAGAGAATAAAACACTAAGCATTCATTTAATGACATTATGACATTATTCATTAATGATACTTTAAGGTGGGAGTGTAGGGGGATGCGAAAAATTGCTAGTTTTTTTTTAAATTTGTATAGCAAACATTTCATTGGCTAAGTAAGTTTAAAAAAATTGCACTATTAGAAACGTAGAGTTTAATTTTCTTCACATGGTGATGAGAAGCGAGATTGAGGAAAGAGGTGGAAGTAGAGAGGATTTAATGAGAAGAGGACAGCAGGGAGAGTTGTTATATGGGTAACGCGCTAGTCGTGTTGAGCTCAACCGCTTAGGACGGGGAGATCGAGGTTCGAATCTCGGTCGGGTGAACTGGGGGTGGTTTTTCCTAAATGGTTTTCCACTATCCCTCCACGCAAATGCTTGTTGACTTCCTCCAATTCAACCTTACAAATTCCTAATCCATTAGCGTAATTAGTACTTAAAGCGTATAACCCGAACGGGTAGTAAGACGCGGTGCTAAATAATAATAATAATAAATGTTCTATGGGTGTGTAAGAGACCACCTGTGGGGAAGAGAAGTGCACTTGATGTGTAAGGAAGTGTTGTACAGTACAGGCGTAGAGATTTAAACTTTCCGGTAAATTTTGAATAGGAAAATTTTCCTCAGTGGTGGCTTGCGGTGGTGAGTTTAAATTGTGGAGGTGGCACCTAGAGCCTATTTTACTTCAATATAGTGTGTTAAGAAACGAGTGGTTTATAAAAAAAGGGGGGGGGCGTTAGTGGGGGAGGGGTAGATAGGAATCACGGAGGATAGGGGAAGAGACAAATATTGGACTAACCTTAAAATTATTTTGTTTAACTTATCGATGATAAGAAATTGAAGTATGATTTATGAACATAACTGGTCTACAAAGGTTCGCATAAATTTGTTCCTTTATTACTTTTTTTTAGCACCACGTCTTTTTACCCGTTCGGGTTACATAACTATGTACTAAATACGCTAATGTGACAGGGATAAGGAACGTGGAATTTACAGGAACTACACCGGCATTTTGTGGAAAGTTAGTGGAAAGCCATTTAAGGAAAACCTCCCTTAGTGCACCCGAATCGAACCCCGATCTCCCTGTCATTGTCAGTCAAGTTTATTGTGAGAGTAGCGCATTGGACCGTGCGGTCACCGAAGCAGGTGTTTCTTCTTCTACTACTATAACTACCATCAATTATTATTATTATTATTATTACTGTTAATATTATCCCTTTAACCATTTGAAATTCATCCACAAAAATAATAATTGAAAATTTCCCATTTTGAAAATTTTTCCTGAAAAATTATAGGTAAAATTTTCCGTTCCACATCTCTAAGTACAGGGCTTACTTTGAACTCATTGTCACATGCAGCAGAAATATGGATATTGAATGTATGAAAAACTAGGAAAGTGAAAGCCATGGGAATGAAGTTTGTGAGGAGCTTGTTAGCTGTCATGAGGAGTAACAAGATTAGGAATGAAGTTATCCGGGAAAAAGTGGGACTGAGATGGTATGGGCATGTAATTAGGATGGAGAAGGAGAAGATACTAAATAAAATGGTGGAAATGAAGTATGTAGGGAAAATACAACAAGCGCGGCCAAGAAAGAGATGGATAAAGCCGATAACTGAAAGTGTGCAGGTGAGAGGAGAATAATGTAAGCAATTAAAGGGGGAAGAATGGTGGAAGGATAAAGGAAGATGGAGTCATTTTACTAAATTGACCGGGCCACAGGTTGGAAACAGTTGATGATGATGGTAATAGTAACAGTTGTTGAATATCTTTATGAGCATAGTGGCACTAGGTGAGAAACTTTTTAAATGAAGAGAAAAAGTTATCCTTAAATTCCAGGACAACCTTGACATATATTCATGAACTGGTGATATCATCATGGGAAGAAAACTAAACTCTTGTGTTCCCAACGGAGAAATATGTTATTTATTTTTGCTAAAAATATGTTTAGTTATAAAAACTCAAGAAACCTGGCCGTTTTCTCGTATTCCCTATACTGTCAGTTTACATTTTTCACTTATAAAATGTCAAGTATGATGTGTTTTGTCAGCAATGTCTGCCATTCAGCCCCACCAACACGTGGGGCATGTGTCTACATTGAAATAGTCGGGAGATCACACTCGGAGAGTATAAAATGGATGGATCGGGTGACTAATGAAGAATTTCTAAGAAGAGTCAATACAAAAAAAAATATATCCAGGTGATTCTACGTGAAAAGGCCAATTGGAGGGGTCACATAGTGCGAACAAATGGCTTATTGAGTGATGTAGGAGGCAAGTTGGAAAAGATAAGTGGACAGGAAAACTGTGAACACAACTGATGGATGACCTCAAGCGAGAAGAGACGATGAAGTTTCAGGATATAAAAAATGAAGCTGCTGATAGGACAGGTTGGGGGACTCAATTTGGACAAGAGCAATGGACCTGTAGAAAGACAGAATCCTTATTAAACAAAAGCACTAGATATTTCCATAAAGTCTTTTTAGGGATGGGGGAGAGTTTCTATCAGCAGCAACCCTGGTGAAGCTACCCAAAAGATGGCAAGGTATTTTTTTTAAAGAGTGAATTTATCTTTAATTTTTTTTAAATCAACGTATTTGGGGTTAAATGAAGGAAATAATACTTTTTAAGTATAGTGAGTGTTCGAGCCAACAAAAAATAAACTTCCTTCCTCTATACTGTCCTAAATAGTATATTAGTTTCTTCCAAATTTACAAAAGCCTTACTCTTCGTGGCTGAACTTAACCTGACGTATTCTCCAATTGCTAAAACCGGACTTGTTTTTACGTGACTAAAAAGTTTCCGATTTTCACATTAAACTATAAAAAAAAATCTCATAGATAGTTCATGTTCCAATGCTCTAGATATTCATGATGCCATCTTATGTTGACCTCGCTCTACAGCCAGAGCTACCTGCCCCTAGATCGTTAATTTATCACTTAGTAAATAGAATACGCTATAACTACCAGTGATGAGTTCAGACTTATCCCTGGAATTTAACCAATAATCTTAAATCAATAAGCAGATGCACTATCGGTTGAGAATTTTCCTTTATATGTAGAAGTGTGAGAAGGAAAAAATTATGTTTTGGAAAATTTTCAATCAATTTGAATGAAATTAATACAATCGAGACATCCCAAGTTTAAGGTTTATGCCTTAGTGTTATTTATCTTAAGGAAACTTCATCAAATGACAATAACGCAATAACAGCAATCTACCTCTTCTCGCACTCACACATCAGCTACAGTGCTTGATGGTTGAATTCAAAAGGGTCAGTAGCGTCGGGGTTCCCCCATCTGCTGAAGGCCATGACTCGTATTCCCGAGTGTGCTTTTGAGCATCTAGAGGACTTTTCTTTTTTTCGAGTTTCACATTTGGTATTCCTCAATCATTTGACACCATTCGAGACACAAACAATTTTAACTGATCTCTATCACTAATTCTCGAAGGAGTAACCCACTTGAAATATAAAATTTCGAAGGATTTAGCAGTATTGGTGAATAAATATGGTGCATATATTACATTTGCTTGTAATCCAAGAATTAAAAGAACTTGAACTAGATTTAAATAGGCAATTTTGAATCTTTAACTATAGATATAATGCATTTACCATTAGTGATAAAGCATTTGCCAAGCTATTTATATTGAATAAACGTAGTGCGGGTTATTTAATTGATACATTAGAAGACGTGATGGAGGGACAATCTCGAACATCTGAATTATCTGTTTTTACAAAGGTTTGTTATGCTAATTATTTTTCTTAATAATAATAATAATAATAATAATACTGAAGTGTTGTAGTAAAACAAAAATCTTAGTTTATCACGCTTTTAAGATATAACCTTCAATAAATTCCAGAAGAATAAGTTTTTACTCAGAAGTAACATTTATTTTTGACATAATAAAAGTATTCTAATAAATGTATTTACAATAGCAAGAAAATCGGTTATGTATCACAGAGATAGATATTGTCAACATTGAAAAATATTTAACGTTATCCTGTGCTGGGATTGGTTGATCTCACCGGAAACTAATTCGCTGTATGGGAAATTATTGTATACGACTTAAAGCGAATTCGAATGGTTGTTTTTTCAACCAATGATCTCTAATACGAACTATTTTATTTAAAGAATATAAAAATGTTTTATCAGCGTTTTTGAAGCGTTTGAGAAGGCTAGACTCGAGTTCAAAACGAGAGATCTCGGGAATAGGAGTCCAGAGATACTTATATACTCTAAAGTAATCAAAGTATTTCCGAATGTAGTGGAATACTGTAATCTCTATCTAACAATACATTGGTTCCATAATTTTACCAAGAGTTTCATTGATTTAAAATATATATATATTATTATACTACTATAAAGCCACATGGCTGATTCAATCATTGACATTAATGTTTACCCCCTTCTAGATGAGCTAGAAGCTTGAAATTTGTCAAACTTAAAGCTTCTAGCCTGTAACAGACGGGAAAATACCAAAGAGTTAAAAATGTCGCGAAAAAAAATTCAAAATAGCGGAGCAACTTTAAAGTCGGTGCGGACCTTTCTTTGGAAGTCTTTTGTGGATAAGCGGTAAGACCTATCAAAGAATGGCTCTGAAATTACATTAGTTTACATCTGCTTGTAAAGAAAGCTCACAGGGTGATCGGGGGCGTAGCTCCCAACGAGCAAAGCTAATATATATATAATGACCAGTTCTGGTTTTAAAGAGGCAGAACAAAGGAAGGGGAGAGGAGTATGCAGGCACCTTAATATTATATTCACTAATTAAAAACGAAGTAAATGAAACTACCTAAGAAAAATAATTTCATCCATATTAATCACCTTGATCTTGAAACACTTTCATTCTACTTGAAGACGCAGTATCACAAGTATTATTTTAATTTCCACACGTCACAAATTTTATTTTGGATTACATACATTCCTGTTTCAAACGTCTCACAGTAAAACCTTTTCATGTGTATCATTATATACAGCCGAGACTCTGCAAATAATTTTTTAAGGGGGGTGACAAACAGTAAATAAAATGAAAAGAATAACATACTTTTTTTCCGATGAATTGTTTGATTTAGATAAAGCATCCAACACACACTTTAAAAAAAATCCAATAAAGGAAAAGACACGGCACTATTTTCTTGATGTATCCTACTACGCACGCTATTGAAGTCTCCAAATTCTCATTGTGGACTGCCATTTAAACCCTGGTGGTAGCTTTTGGTACCACTCTCTCCTCCTTCAAACATTACAGAGGTTCTTTTCTACGACCTTACTCAAGTGAAAAAATATAGCAATTTTAGAGGTTAAGTAATAAACAACAGCTTAGTGATGATGGCTAGATTGGTCATCAAAAATATTTTCTGTGCATGTTGTCGATTATTTGTTTTACCTCCTAGTGCGATAATGTTCAATATCAACCACAGTCAAACAAAATACTAACGTACGTTTATATCACATGTTTTATAAGTAAACCAAAGATACGGTCTAATCTACATATAAAGGGCATTTATAAAATTTAAACTATTCCTTTTGCGGCCAACATTGATAACATATTACTAAATTATTAATGTTATGGACCATGTTGATGATATCTAACAAAAAGTGAAGGTTGTAGATCATATAACTTGACGTATGAATACATGAAAGTAAATTCTAATAACTTTATCAGTCAGATGATGTTTTTCCTATGAGAATTTTAGTGCAGTTTCAATCATTATATCATTTAAATAAATTTAGATTTAAATGACAATTTAAAAATATTCAATTTGTTTTAGATTAATACGTAGGACATTGGGAATACTAACCATTAAATCAGTGAGTAAGAATGAATGTGTTTCCTAAGAGGAAATGCAGCACCATTAGCATGAACGTGCGGTTAGAGAAATAGGTAAGAAGAAAACTATACTGTATTGGCTGACACGAATCACCTTTTTTTTCAACCGTGTCTAATTTATCCATCCAGGCTATACATATTTTATTATTATTATTATTAGCGCCGCGTCTTACGACCCGTTCGGGTAATACGCACTTACGCTAATGTGTAATGGTAGGGTGATAATGAGATGAAATGGAGGACCTACAGTTTAACGTGGAATCCGAACCACGGTGGAGGCCTGGCATTCCCCACATTCACAAGATGTCTTGTCAGAGGTGAAGGAAGGGTTTGGTAATCAGATATATTTGTGCCGGGACCGAGGATTGAACCCCGGCCGCTAGCATTGAAGTCTGACACCTTACCCCTAGACCACTAGGTCGCCTATACATATTTTAACTCCACTAATGATATAGGTATGATTAGTGTATATATTGAAGATAATATACCCATATTTACGTAGAGGGACGAGAAGGAGAAACAAATCAATAAAACAACACCCTCTGTACACCCGACTGAGATTTAAACCTTCGTAAAAACCTCCTAAAAGCCTCGTAATTTTTGTCCAATGTAGCCTACTGTACAATCCATCACCTCACAGTGTACACTCGTAAGTCGTCTAGTGGTATCCATTATGAAAGCTTTCAACTGTTCTTCTAAGTTGTTGTTTACTGAGACCACCTATCATCACCTAAGTTTCATCTTAGTTCTCTGGGATGATAAAAAACAAAACAAGATACGTTGACACATTCTGCCTTCTTAGGAAGACGACATCCAAATGTAGGACAGATGTACACAACCCGCGGGTCTCGTGCGGCCCTTAATCCCCCTTTATGCGGCCCGCATGAGGTTAACATGATTTAAAAATGTGTTCGAAAACTCATTCAGAACATCAAATGTTCTGGTTTTATATCACCTGATTTCACTCATTGCTAATAGTGATATTATTATTATTATTATTATTATTATTATTAGCACCGCGTCTTACTATCCGTTCGGGTTATACCTACTTACGCTAATGTGTAATGATAGGGTGATTGTGAGATGAAATGGAGGATCTACATTTCAACGTGGGATCCGAACCACGGTGAAGGCCTGGCATTCCCTACATTCACAAGTTGTGATTAATACACATCTTGTCAGAGGTAAAGGGAGGGTTTGGTAATCAGATAAATCTGTGCCGGGACCGAGGATTGAACCCCGGATCCCAGCACAGAAGTTCGAAACCTTACCCCTAGACCATCAGGTCACCTACATTTGTGATCTTCAATGTAACTTTGATTTGAAGGCAAAATTTTCAGAATTCTCTCTTCTAGTAATTTATATTTAAAAAAATGCTTGCCTATTGAAATTGAAGCATTAAACAATCCTGTAATTTGGAAGCACCTAATTATGGGAACAGTAATTTTATTTGATGAAACAGACCAAATCAAGAATTCGTTCCCGTCTGACTGATGACCATTTGGAGGGAAACTTGCGAATTGCTATGTCCAAAATTGAACCCGATATTGAAAGACCAATAAAAAACAGTGTCAAGTCTCGCCATTGGCCTATTATAAGTAAGCAGTAATGGCAGACTTTTAATATTTTCTCTTTTATAAACATGTGCTTTGTTTTGAATAAATATTTTTAGTGCAATTGTGTGTTTTTTATAAAATTATTTCTTTGCCAATTAAAATGTATAGTGTGGAATTTAATGGCTATTGCTTCTGTGACCTTAAGCACTTTTTGAGATATGAACTTTTTTTTAAATTCAATAGCCTATTAGAGATAACTCCAAAACCTAAGATCATTCGGTATTGTGCCTGTATACTGAGTTAAGGGTCCCGGGTTCGATTCCTGGAATGGTCGAAAAATCTATCATTGGCGAAAATATTTGTATTTACCTTTTCACAGTGATGAATTAATGGCTGGGGACTGGATGTTGTGCCTGTCCTAATCTTAAGTTAAATTATAAAGTATACCGACCAGTAGTGGAAAATATATGTTTTGAATAAAAAACTTCCTTGGGACACAGCCTGGAAACAGTAATGGATGTAAAAACTTACTAGAGATAGTTTAGGAGTAGCTAAATATGTCCCATTAGTACGCTTTTCAAGCAATTTTTTTCACTGTAATTTATAAGAACATTGGTAAAATTAGGATTAAGGGGAAAATTTTTTTAAGCACCACGTCTTACTACCTGTTCGGGCTATACGGCTATGTACCAAATACACTAATGGCTTAGGAATTAGGAATATTTAATTTAGATGAAGTGCACCCACATTCGCGTGGAAGGAGAGTGGGAAAGCATATAGGAGAAACCACCCTCAGTACACCCTACCGGAATCGAACCCCGATCTCCCTGTCTTAGGCAGTCTAGTCCAACACGAGAGTGGAGTGTTAGACCACGTGGCCACTAAAGCGGGTGGTGAAAGTTAGTTAGATGGTTGGCGAAGTGGGGTGTGGAGGACGGGAGGATCGCCTCGAGGCCCGCCATTGATCAGTTAAAGTAAAATTGATTCGCAGGTGTTAAAAGGTTGTGCACCCCTGTTTTAGATTATCTGATAAAGTGCTCTGAGGGTCCCGGGTTCAATTTCCGGAATGGCAAAACATTTATCACAAACGAAATATGGGCTTCACCTTTCTCAGTGATGAATTAACGATCGGAAGGGGGAGGGGGAGGACCTCAAATATATATATATATATATATATATATATAACCAAACACAGTATATTAAGAGCTTATTTTACTCAACCAGTATGGAAAGATTTTGTTGATAAAATTCACGCAAAATAATTTACAGCTGTAATGAACCGCGTCCCGTTCGGTCTATCCTAATATTTACTCTTGTGTAGTATGGATGAGGAAGATACACTTTAGACCAATTGTACTCACATCTGCGTCGAGAAAGCGTGGTAAACCATTAAGGGAAAAATTATCGCTGAATTTCTAAACTCGACATTCCAATCCCCGGTAAATCAGACTAGAAGAGCCTGATATTTAGTCCACGTGCCCATCGATACGGGTGTAAACCTTATTTCATTTCTAGGATAAATACCTATATTGATAATCTCACAGTGAAGTTAGATAAGCTATTTTATTCCTCCGTCATGAATTTCCCTCATAAGGTTATATCCAGGGTTCAGTTCCTGATTCGAACGCAATATTATTTATCGAGTGACGAATACAAATGGGAATATAAACCCACAAAGGTGTTAATTGTTGTAATTATGGGAGTGTCCGAATGGAGGAGACCACAATTCAATCAATTTAATGATGATTTCCACACGTCCATCACTGACTCTGTTTTAAACGGAGCGAATCCTGGATAGCTCAGAGGGTAGGGCATTGGTGAGCTGGCGGTCTAGGGGTAAGGTGTCAGACTTCTGTGCTGGTGGCCGGGGTTCAATCCTAGGTCCCGGCACAGATTTATCTGATTACCAAACCCTTCCTTCACCTCTGACAAGACATCTTGTGAATGTGGGGAATGCCAGGCCTCCACCGTGGTTCGGATTCCACGTTAAACTGTAGGTCCTCCATTTCATCTCACAATCACCCTACCATCACACATTAGCGTAAGTGCGTATAACCCGAACGGGTAGTAGGACGCGGTTCTAATAATAATAATAATAATAATAATAATAATAATAATAATAATAATTTAATTCTGTCATTCACTAACTATAGTTCAGTTGATCTCCAACTACAGGCTGTAGTTTTTTCCTTTATCATTTTATGACCTACACCTATATTATACTATAATTAAATATATTGGTCCAACTGTGATTAATGCTTGATACGGTGAGTCAGTGGAGAGATAGTATATTTGCTGAATAAGGGAAAAAGGTCAACCACTAAACTACCTTTCAGCCAGCGTTGTCAGATTTTTATGAATGATATATGAACAAATTCAAATAAATATAAAATATTACTTTATTTTCAAACGTAATGATAGTTATGCTAATAAAAATTATAAAATCGTTGTTACTAACCATTTACCGCTTGATAAAACAAAGATGCTTTTGTTTATAGGAATGCCATGCGTTCAAGTAAAAAAAACCCACCAAAAATCTGGAATTTTAAGGTGTTGCAGGAGACATTGATTTTTAACTTTTAAGGTTGGGTTGTCCCAGAAATATTTGTATGATTATGGACACTGCTTTTGACCCATGCAAGCTCATGATCTAATCTTAGCATTTTTCCTTCTTTTTTTCTCACTTTGTTTGGGATCGGCTGAAAAATCACGATTGTTTAGTGTCACTTCACCTCGTAGCTAACTTTGAACTCGATCATTTCGAGAAGGGGAGCTAGTACGAATAGTTTGGTTGGAAAAATCATTCAAATTGAACTATTCGTTCGTTAACTACCCGTCTCAACTCCTAGATTTCATTTGGAGCACGGCTGATAGTAATATTCTGTCAAGAATGGTGGGTCTTAAAGGTTATAAAGGTATGTAAATGGATATTCTTGAAGGTGTTCAAATTACACTAAAGTCAGGAGGTATCTGTATACTTCATTCACGGTAGGAGTTTAACTCTGAAAGGTCTTTTTTCCTACCAATATCCTACTATATAATAGATTTCTGGTAGGGAAAAAGGCCTTTCAGAGGTAAACTCCTACCGTGAACGAACTTTAGTTGATAGTTCTTGGTGTTTAAAATGCATGTAATTCTTCTATATAAAAAAACCTCCTTGCACATTCCCACAAATCTAATTATGTAATTACAGTTATTTTCGATTCTCTAATGAGAACTGATTCTTTGAACACATTAAACACCTGTTTTACGACAAAGCTCGGCATTCGCCCCATTAACGTTGGTATTTGGACCTCCTTTAGAGAAAAAAAACTCATGAGACGTAAGCTCAGGAGGTAATCCCCCATCGGCCAATGGCCGTCGGCGGCTTAAACAACCTGGAGGTCTCCTAACACTGAAGCGTTCTTCCTTTGTGCCGACTTTATTTATTGTTGTCAGTCATCAACTAAATAATTAGACTGCTGGTTCAAAGCCCAACACCTCAAAAACCTTACTCAAGTTTGGAAATGTTGTCATTGCCCAGCCTTGGGGTACAGGGGTTTCAAAATTTAGTCTAGTGTATAGTCGCTTATTTATACATTCTCCGTTTATAAACATAATAATATGAAATCAGTGAAATTGGGGTAAAGGGATCACCTCAGAGTTCAACGTTCGTGGGTTCAAACCCATCTAAGGTTGACAGATTTTTCTTGAACGATAAAAATCCATAACACAACTTCCTTTGGAGGGGAATTAAAACCCATCAGTCCCATGCCGAATGTGGCATGTAAAAGAACCCTGGAAGGTATGTGAAAGTACCTTATTGGCAAAATTGGTAGGCCCTTTTGCGCTTGCTCATAGAAATTAATTGTGGAAGGCACCGGGGAACCACCACACTTTCTGAACTCACCTATAATTATAGAATATGGGATATCTACCAGATAGTGCAGGTAGTACTATCCAGTTGAAGGGATAAGTGTATGCCCAGCGCTGGATGAATATAAATCACATCAAACCTACCTTCACATTGTTGACTTCTCCATTGGAATACGATATACCAATGTTTTAAAAATATAAATTTGGATGGATATGTTGGTACAATTATTATTATTATTATTATTGTTAGGCTGGGAAGCTAATATTTAATATTAGTGAAAGTATTATTTCAATAACGTAATCCTGTGTATAGTTTTTTAGGAGTAGGTTTTTAGTAACCACCCTTAAATAAGTTCTCCTCATTAAAACAAACACATTATCTTGTTAATCACAATAATCACTATTTGTATATAAATTTTATATCAAATTTTCCAAATATGTTTAACAGAACTTAAATTTTCACTAATATATTATTTGTTAACTACCATAGAATTTGTAAAAACTACTCCCAAAATACCTACTTGAAACCAAATCGTGAGAGCCATTTGTAGAATATTTCAAGTTTTTAAAAAACAGTTATCAGTAAACTAAAATCTTAAATACATTTGTGAGATAACAATATAACGTCAAGAACAAGAAATTTTTCAAAGGAATTTAGGGATTCTTGAAGATATGCACTTTAGCCGTATCTTTTTTACTTTCGCAAATCATGATAAAATATTACGATTGTAAAAAAAATCTGTCTCAAGATTATTACAAATTTTTACATTTTATGTGAACACGAGCTGTCCTCAGGGATCCGAAACGGTTTGACGGATTTAGCTAAAACTTGATATTCAGATATTATAGGGATATATCAAAGAAGATCTTTTTTATCCTTGCCCCTCAGTAGAGGATAGTTTACTAATCAGTAACGTTTATGAATTACAAATTTTTCAAAAAGGCTTTAATGATTTAGTTTATAATGCATATCTAGAATGTATTTGACATTACAAATAGCACTATACATTTTTAATTTTGGGTAAAAATTTGTTGAAAGTTAGTTTAATGATGACAGACCTTTCAAACATTTTAAATATTTTACAAATGATTTGAACAATTTGGTACGAAATGGGTATTTTGGGAGTGTTTGACACGGAAAACAACAGTGTATACGTTTTTTGGAGAATAAAATTCATTTATGGGTAGTTTACTGATCCCTGATTATTCCAAAACTTGAAATATTTTCTATTGGACCCAACGATTTGATTCCAAATAGGTATCTTGGTAGCGTTTGACATAACAAATAATACTGTTTACTTTTTAGGATAAAAAAAAATCAATTATCAATTCATTGATGACTGCGTTTCCAAAAACTTGAAATATTTTACAGATGGCTTTAACGATTTGATTCTAATTGTGTTTCTTGGGAGTATTTTATATTACAAATATGAAATAAAACTGTATAATATATTTGTTTTTGCGATAAAAAATAAGAAACCCGACCAAGAACAAATAAAACAACGAAATAAAGTGAGGACTTGCTAAGCCTGATGTAAACATACCTTGTATAAACATACCTAACTAAACGTTGTATGTGTGTCAGGTAAGGCCGGTAATTCCAGAAATTATTGAAAAAATTCAGAAAAACACAAATTAATATTATAATCCTTACGCTTTAACCCACCCACCTCATCTCCCTTTCCTTAAAAAGATAACATTTGGAATAAAGATAGGCCTATTTGGTATTTGGTCGTAAAATACTTTGCCTAAAACATAGCATATTTTATATTTGAATTCTTAAAACCACTTGTTCGAAGAACTTTCTCCCTATCAACTAAAATGCGGGTAAATGCACTGGGGAACTATTTTCCATTTGTAAAGAATTGGTCCTCACCAGGGAACAATCTCGCGTTAAGCCAAATTATAAGGAACTGATCCGCACCAAGTAATTAGATAACGGTCAACCGAATCTTAAGGAACTGCACTGCAATGAGGAACTGATCCACATTTAGGGACAATCTCCTGATAAACCAAATTACGAATAAATGGACCTCACTAGGGAACAGTGATCAACTGAATTATGAGGAACTGATCCGAGCCAAGGAATTATATCACGGTCAATCGAATTTTAAGGAACTGCACCGCAATGAGAAACTATCTCCTGACAATTATTAGTGACTAACCCAATATTAGGAGCTGATCCGCACTGAGGAACTTTTTATCACGATCAAGCGAATTATGATGAACTGATCCGCACTGAGGAACTATATCACGATCAACCGAATTATGATGAACTGATCCGCACTGAGGAACTATATCATGATCAACCAAACTACGAGTAACTGATCCGAACTGATAAACAATCTCCCGATGAACCGAATTGTGAAGAAATGAACTAAAGTGAGGAACTATCGTTCTACGTACCGAATTGAGGAACTGCCTCTCTACCAAGAGTCGTGTATGGATCTGGACCGCACCCAGGAATTATCTCATTATCAATCAAATTGTGATAAACTAAAACTCACTGATGGACTATATTGTCATCAACTGAATTGTTAATAAATACACCGCACTGAGTAACTATCTTCCTGTGTATGACATTAAGGAACTATCAACCGGGTTGTGAGGAACTGTAGCGAACTCAGGAAGTGTGAATCCTCGCCACGATGGCCGGGCACAAACTGTCCCTCCTTGTCCGCGTCTTCTACACAAAGTCAGGAAGCAATGGTTACATCTCGTCAACAACTCTCACATGCTCTCCAACAAATAGTAAAAAAAAGGGTTTTAATTAGAACTTGACCATGTCCGGGGACATTGGGAATAGGTTTCTTTGGACCCTATCCTCCTCACTTTGTTCTTAGAAGAGATTTTCTTTTGTTTTTTACTGTCTACGATTTGTTGAAAATGGTTGTTTTTTTTGTTTGCAAAGTGAGAGACAAAGCTAACACAATAGAATCCGACGGTGAAATAGGTCGCAAAGATTTGGATCAATGACAAAGTTGAAGAATAAGAGGTGAGCCATTCTGAGGTCATGTCTTATTTTAATCTTTTGTTTATGTGGCTGTTCTGAAGATATATTAGCGCTTTAAAGAAAAACAAATCAACACAGTTATAATGTCACTTTTGGCCGATGTTTATTTAGGTATAAGTCCAAACATATTATTGTTCTAAAGGTTGACGCTTTTTTTTTTCTCCCTCCCATTTCCAAACGCTTATGGAGAAGTTAAAATACCAATATTTTGTTTGTTTAACACCTCACACCTTATAGCTTTTGATATAGTTAACAGATTTAGATAAAACACAATTAATACATAGACGAGAACACATTTATATATTTGCTTCTGTTTCATCCGTGCGGTAATTGCTGTCCAGTTTATATAATTTTTGCTGTCAACATTGATAAAATTGTAATATATTATTGCTACTATTTTGAAGACTGATATTGATGACATTGTGGAAATTGACAGCTGACTTATGCATGTGTGTCGGATTAAGTTCTACGCAAGGCCACATGCATTATTTAAATCTCTGCACGGGGTTAGCATAATATAAACTACAAATAGCTTCTGGAGATATTTAAAAATTATTCTTGGACTGCTGTGGTCAGGGGTTTATGCCCCGTAGACCCCCTACCCTCCTCTGATAGGTATTCTCGCTACAGCCTGGAGTCACCCAAAGTAAGTTTTTTGGGCGTGCCAATGATTTCAGCGATCTGCTTGACAATGTCAAGGTAGTCAAAGACACATTTACACGAGTAGTGCTAAGGTACTACTCTTGCAATAGATTAGACTTCAAATAACGGGGAGGCTAGGTTCGAATCTTGGTCGGGTGTACTGAGAGTGGCTTTTCCAAAATGGTGTGCCACTCTCTCACCCTCCACGCAAATGCGGGTATATCTCATATAAATATAGCCTTCCTCATCCCTAAAACCATTAGCATTATTAGTACATAAGCGTATAGCCCAAACGGGTAGTAATACGCGGTGCTAAACAAAAAACGTCATGGGTAGTGACATAATAGGTCCTTTGGGATGTCGTGACGACTCAAATTTCACAGTAGTGTTGCCAGCCTAACTTTTTTACTATTAAAAATAGTTATTTTTTTCTAAGTGGGATACTGTGGGTTGTATAGCTTTATTCTAATGGGGTAAAAAACACTTTTGAGCTAATTTTTAATATTATTTTCTTGATTTTAACTCAGTGGTATTCAACCAGTGAGCTACAGTAACATTTTTTTCGGCCCGTTGGCTTATGAGAAATATAAAATTATTTCAAGATAAAATATGACAAATACTGACATATATATATAGCATAGTAAACTAATAAAATAAACACGTATTTCACGTTAGTTTATAAAAAAAAATCCCTTTCTATGTGAAGACAAGTATTACGTTTTTTTTTATACATATGTACTTTGAACCGGTAAATGACCAATCTAGTTAACATAATCGCGCTGTTTCCTGCTCTAAAACATCTAAAAATACGAAAACACAACAGGGAACATACTTCACAAGAAATCCGAAATTGTACATGTCGGAGACAAGCCAAAATCCTAGTGTGAGTATAATAATGAGCTGATATGAACATTTTAGTATTTATTTGAGACCAATACTGTCGGTACAGTGTTGCGGCCCGTGAGCCAATAAGAGACCGAAACTTTGGCCCTTGGACCTTAAAAAGGTTGAAGAACTCTAATTTAGCTCAAGTTATCTTGAGACCATATAGGTAAATATAAACTTAGTTTTGAATTAGTGGCTTTATTGCTCTTTTCAAGTGGACTCAATAAAAGTATTTTATGAAGCATTATCTCTCTTAATTGATTTATGGGTTTACAGGGCTGGATTTAAAGTTGTGGAGTCTCCGGGGCTGTAAGAAATTGGAGGCCCCAACATCTTTATTTCTTTATTTTAAACGTTCTAACATTTTAATTTTTTCTGTACAAAAATGAACGCTTAAAATCTCGATGGTAATTATATACTATTTTAAAAGGAAATATTATCATCGGAGTAAATTAAATTGTTTTTAGAACTAAATTTTACAAACTTGTAATTGTTTGTCAATTAATCTTGATGAGTTAGGATATTCGGGCGTCCTCTGGGCAACGGTACGTTAGTACTGGATAATCCTTCTACAATCTGGGCTACATCAATATATATAAATATATCTTGATTAGGACCAAAAAAATCAAAACCTGTTTTTTATTATTAGAGCAGTTTTTGGAGGTCCTGAAACGCTATCCCCTGTCACCCTCCATTAAATCCGGGACTGTGTGCTTATAATACTAATTTGCAACAATATTTCTCTTTCGTTGGGGATTTTGGCAGTTAGATACATTTTGAGGATAAATTAATCGACTTCTAAAATGTAAAGTAGACTAAACTTTTATTTCATTTGCCAAAAATAAATAATAATTAGAAAGTCTAACCTTAATTTATGCAAATATAGCTGGAAATTGGATTAATTTGCTCTATTTTAAGGAGATTTTGGTAATATGAGTTGGTTATACTGGTTCGCAGACCCCATTCTCTCCGTGTCTTCTCCTCGTCCTCCACAAGTATGTGGCATTACGTGGACACTGCCAGAGAAAACAATGATACGACCCGACTCAACACCACTAGTCTTGGGATTGGTCTGCAAGATACTTCCCTGGATGTCTTTCTTCTCGACGAAATATAGGACGATGGGTAAGGTAAGGGTTTTGAGAGATGAACTCAATTGTAGGGTTAAAAAAAAAGAAGAGGGGGTGAGAACCTTTAAAATATATATTCATTTCTTTCCCTATATAATGTTTTCAATAGCCCTATCACTTTTAATTTGTTACTATTATTGTATGGTTTAGCATGGTTTTAGGTGACCTGGCGGTCTAGGAGTAAGGTGTCAAACTTCTATGCTGGCGGCCGGGGTTCAATCCTCGGTCCCGGCACAGATTTATCCAATTACCAAACCCTTCCTTCACCTCTGACAAGACATCTTGTGAATGTGAGGAATGCCAGGCCTCCAGCGTGGTTCGGATTCCACGTTAAACTGTAGGTCCTTCATTTCATCTCACAATCACCCTACCATTACACATTAGCGTAAGTGCGTATAACC